>JABUQX010118826.1:15000-17500 GCA_015478945.1 Trachelipus rathkii | reverse complement strand
GGTTAGCTTTTACGCCCTACACACACATACTCACACAAACACACACACACACACACACACACATATATATATATATATATATATATATATATATATATATATATATATATATTACATATATATATATATTAATACTATTATCCTTATATTATAAATATAATATATATATACAAAATTATATATAGTATGTATATAATATATATATATATATATATATATATATATATATATATTATATATATATATATATATATATATATTATATATATATATATATAGATATAATATATATATATATATATATATATATAATATATATATATATATATTGAATGTTAACTAAAATTTTATTGAAACTCCATTTCATTAATTTATCAATGCAATATCTATTTGCATTATATTATTAAATTGAAATATAAATTAAAATATTTTTAGTCATTTATAGGAAGGGAGTGAAAGAGGGACAGATATAAGGGTAAGGAGGGAGAGTAAGGGGAGAGGAGGGACGGAAAGAGGAAGAGAATGGGAGAAAGAGGGGGAAGAGGAGCTTTATAAGGAAGAGAGGGGAAATATAGATAAATAAAGAGATAAAAGGAAGTAGATAATTGAACGGTAAAAATTTAAGTTTTATAGCCATCAAAATCAGTATGACTGAAATTAATCTTTATATAACCTATACATAAGGTTCATTTTAGGACATTCTTGTTTGCGGCTTCTAAGACATCTCTTTTTGTTCAATTGTTTCTAAATAATATTAATAAAGTATTAATCAACTTAATTAATACACTTTATTGCTATTAATATGCGTTATTATATATATATATATATATATATATATATATATATATATATATATATAATATATATAATATATATATATATATATATATATATATATATAAATATATATATTAGTATATATATATACTATATAATATATATATATTGGGTGTGATAGGGCAATGCATGAGGGTATGTTGTATTGATGTATAACAGCGAATCTATGGTGTGGATAAGAGGTATAGATCTAAGGTGTAGTCTGTTCAGATGTATAAACTTAGGAGTGTGTTAGGTGTGAGAAGAATTGATAAAATAAGGAATGAATGTGTTATGGATCTGTGTTGTGTGAAGACGTAAATGAAAGAATAAATGAAAGTATATTAAGATGTTTTGGTCATACGGAATGGAAGGATGATAATCGGTTGGTTAATCTGATGTATAGAAATGAGTGTGTTGGGAATCGACCGGCTGGAAGATCTAAGGAAAAGTGGATGGTGTGAATGAATGGATGAATTTATGAATGGATGGATGAATGAATGAATGGATGGATGGATGAATTAGAATATAGATAGGGTCAGTAAAGGAGTGTCTGAAGGAGAGGAATGTGAATTTGGTGCTTAATTGGAGTAAATGGCGGGAATTGGCAGGGGCAAGGGGGGCAGGGGGGGCGAGGGGGCAGGGGGGGCAAGAGGGGCATGGTTGTAGACCTAGGTCAAAGGGATGAGCCCTAACATTGCACGAGATACCACAGTGGGGAATTCTGTCGCAAGTGTTCGTGAAGCCCTTAAAGTTGATATTTGGCTGGGACGGGCTAGCACTTAAAAGTATGAGGAGAAGATGGGGGAGGGAGCTTTCCTTTCGACTTAATGTTCTTCTACTAAACTATTCTGTTTCTGGTGCATAATGCGTACCGAAACTCATCTGGAACATGTATGGAGGATTAAGTAATATATTATATATATATATATATATATATATATATATATAATATATATATATATATATATATATAATAATATATATATAATATATATATATTTAGAGAGATAGATAGATAGATAGATAGATAGATAGATAGATAGATAGATAGATAGATAGATAGATAGATAGATAGATTAAAGTGAAATGGCTACCTAAGCATTCGATACAAACTAACTACAGGCATTTATTATACCTTTAAAATGATAATCAAAAACATATGCAAATTTAAAAACAACTAAAACTGACTTTAAATAAAGAAAAAGAAAATCTGCAAATAATAAACCCTTTAATTAATAACCCTTTAATATGCATGAAATATTTTGACTTTTAATCATATCAAACGCTTAGGAAGCTTAATTAAAGATAATAAAAAGGTAAATAGCGTTCATTACTGCGGGCAATCACAGGACAGAAGCAAATTTAGGAGGATATAAATCTTTTCTAATTCATACTTAAAAAGAGGAAGAAAAAGTGTCGAATAAGTTAAGAATGGATTATTTTATAGTCGAGTTTTACGAGGTTTATTGTTTGAATAGGTGGTTTGATTTTATTATCAATCATAAGGATTTTTATCGTTTTATGTGGGATTTTCCCGACAGCACGAATTTTTGAAGAAGACCTCACCAACCCACACGAAACGCCATCCAATTATCAAATCAATCATAAGGATTTTTATCGTTTTATGTGGGATTTTCCCGACAGCACGAATTTTTGTAGAAGGATTGTGATTACATGTTAT
>JABUQX010118825.1:20000-28718 GCA_015478945.1 Trachelipus rathkii | reverse complement strand
AATAGTAATTTGAATCATTTTATTACATTAGTTGGTTTTTATTTTTTTAGAGGAGGCCCAGCCTCCTGTGCTCAGTAAAACCGTGCCTGAATATATATATATATATATATATGTTATATTATATATATATATATATTATATATATATATATATATATATAAATAGCAAAGAGCACATATATATATCTATATATATAGTTATTGTTATATATATATATATATATATATATATATATATATTATATATATATATATATTACATATATATTATATATATATATATTAAGCATATATATATATATATATATATATATATATATATATATATATATATATATATATATATATATATATATACATATATATATATATATATATATATATATATGTATGTATATATGTATGTATGCATGTATGTGTACTTATTTGAACAGATATGAATGATTGCATTCTTGTTAAATTTAAATCCAGGTAAAATCTACCTTCCTTTAGTTCAAACATATTACAATTCTTTTCTCTTTTACACACACCCACACACAAATACACACTTCCATTAATATATATATATATATATATATATATATATATATATATATATATATATATATATATATATATATATATATATATATATATATATATATATATATTTACATTCCTTGTGAGAGCAAACAGAGCAATTTTGAAGGAGGCGTGAATAAACAACAGGATAGTAAACCCACCCAATCCCTTGCCTAACGCAATTCCCTCAGCTAGGCACAGACGTAGGTCTAGAAGAGAGGAAGATTGAATACCGCAGGAGAAACAGTTGAAGACAATTAGTTCCACAAAGAAGATATGGCTTGTAAGAAGTAGATACCACAACATATTTGAGTCTCCAATAATCAAACAATATTCACGTGAGATCAAGACATCTCTTGTGTAACGAGGGAGACGTAGCGGTGGACGAATCAGAGAGGTCAAAACTCTCTAGCACCTGTCGTTGTAATAATACCTATAGAAAAGAGATAAGGCTCCAATGTCACATCACAAAGAAAGAGGGTCAAGGGAGTTAGACATTAGGCGACAATTTACAAGTCTCTTAACCTAAGGCTCATCCCTATCCAAAAGATAGTTGGAATCGGAACCGCTCCAACTGTGAGGACAGTACTCCATACAGGGAGGATAAGACCTTTATATAGCTGGAGTAACTAAGCAGAAAAAAATTAACACAATCTGAACAGAATTGAAAGATTCTTTGAGGCTACCTTAGCAACCGATATGATATGAGGTCTCCAAGGCAATTCGTTGTTTATGTTCAGTCCAGAAATGTTTATATCTTTCATGTGTGAGACAGAGCCGCAGAAGGGGATCTGAAAGCTCGGAGGTAATTTTGAGAGAAATGTGAAGAAGTTGAGTTTATATATATATATATATATACATATATATATATATATATATATATATATATATATATATATATATATATATATATATATATATATATATATAGTTAGTATATTACATATTACATATTATATATATTATTATTATGAGTTATATATATTATTATTATTATAATATATATTACATATATTACATATTATTATTATTATTATTATTATATATATATATATATTATTATTATTATTATATATTATTATTATACATATTATTATTACATACAACATACATAAACATATATTATTATGAAAGAAGATATAGCATATATATATATATATATTTATATATATATTATTACATATATATATATATATATAATATTATTTATATATATATATATATATATTATTATTACATACATATAAGTTATCATATATATATATATATAAACATATATATATATTATTATATATTATTATTATTATTATACATATATATATATATATATACATATTATTATTATTATTATTATTATTATATATTATTATTATTATATATATATATATATATATATATATTTAAAATATGACCCTCACGGCAGGTCCCTATTCGAGGAGGGGACGAAAATAATAATTTAAATAATAAAAATATTTAGTCTTCTTCATTAGTCTTTGACTTCTTTTTCTATTCTTTTTCTCTTCTTCTTTCTGAGAAATATTTTCCTCTTCGTCCATGATCATCGAAGAATCTGCACACACACACACACACACACACACACATAGCATATATATATATATATATATATATATATATATATATATATATATATATATATATATATATATATATATATATATATATATATATATATATGTATATATATATATATATATATATATAGTAGTATATATGTTATTATATATATATATATATATATATATATATATATATATATATATGTATATATATAGATTATATATATATATATATATATATATATATATATATATTATATTATTATATACATATATTATATTATTATTATATTATTATTATTATATATTATTACATATACCTATTATTATTATTATATAAATACATATTATTATTGTTGTTATTAGTTATTATATATATTATATTATTATTATTATATTACATATATATATTATTATATATTATTACATATATATATATTATTATTATTATTATTATATATTTTATAATTATATATATATATATATATATGTTATTTATATATTTATTATTATATATTATATATATATATTATTATTATTATTATTATATATATATATATATGATCATATATATATTATAATCATATATATATATATATATATATATTGTTGTTATTATTTATTAATATATTACATTATTATTATTATTATATTACATATTATTATTATTATTATTAATTTATATTATTATTATATTATATATTATATATATATATATTATTATTATTACATATTATTATTATTATTATTATATATATTATTATACATTATTATATTATTATTATTATTATATATATATATTATTATTATTATTATTAAATTATATATATATATATATATATTATATATATATATTATACATATTATATTATTATTATTACATATATTATTATTATTATATACATATTATATATTAATAAACATATATACATATTATTATATTATTATTATTATTATATATATTATTATATATATTATTATATTATTATTATTATTATTATTTTATATCTATATATATAATATATAGTATAAAGATATATATATTATTATTATTACATATTACATACATACATATATACATACATATTATTATTATTGTTATATTATTATTACATATATATATATATATATATTATATTTATATATTATTACATATATATATATACATATATATTATTATATATATATTATATATTATTATGTTATTATTATTATTGATATATATTGATAGCATATTACATACATATATATTATATTATTACGTATACGTATACATATTATTATTACATATTATTATACATATTATTATATACATATACATATATTATATTATATTACATATATATTAGCATATATATACATATACATACATATATATTATATAATACAAATATATATATATTATTATTATTATTACATATTACATACATATATTATTATACATATTACATATGCTATATTATTACATATATATATATTATATATATCAAGATAAATGAGGAGCTAAATATTTATTTTTCTGAGAGGCAATATATAAATAATAAATAAATATATAATTAAATAATATATAAATAAATAATATATAAATATATAAATAATATATTAAATGAACTTACCTTTGATATTCTTTGCTAATTTCCATCAAATACATTGTCCGTACTAATCTAATTTTATAAATAATAAATATGTAATTACTAGATCAACATCATGGTATGTTTAGCAAAATAATATGAAATCCAATTATTTTTTTTTTTAATGTTTAATAAGAAAGGTTTGCTGGAAGAATAGATCCTTTGACATTCAGTAAACAAATTGATTTATATACTATTTACAAAACAAGTCAAAGAAAATACAAGTTAATTAGAAAATACAATAATATTATATATATATATATATATATATATATATATGTCTCTAACTATAGCATATATATATATATATATATATATATATATATATATATATATATATATATATATATATATATATATATTATATATATATATATATATATATATATATATATATATATATATATATATATATATATATATATATATTATATATATATATATATATATATATATATATATATATATATATATATATATATATATATATATGTGTTATATATATATATATATATATATATATTATATATATATATATATATATATATATATATATATATATATGTCGCCAACGAACCTCTATCCCATGAATTTGGGGGGTTTATTACCTACCTCAGTAGGGTCTTTGGTCAGGAGAAATTGTGTTACTGTTTTCCTTGACCAGGTGTATTTATAATATAATGCAAAAGATTATTATCCATTGATGGCAAGCTATATAAATAAATATATATATATATATATATATATATATATATATATATATATATATATATATATATATATATATATATATATATATATATATATATATATATCTAGATATATGTTATATATATATATATATATATATATATATATATATATATTATTCTAAACAACGTGTCCCGCTAAGATGCAGGGTGGTGTTGATCGCAAAAGGTATTATAATGCTCCTGCTACCGTTCATGGGAAGAATAAAATGGCAGAAGAGGCTTCCAGTCTCAAAAGCCATGCGAAGATAATCTTCCTATTCACCAACTGCGTCAAAATTTCTACAACAGGACCAGAAATCATTTACAACAGTTTCATTGTTTTTAAGTCCAAATTATGTTTTTCTTCATTTATGTCGAAAAAAAAACTAATGTGATAATTTTCCCGCTCCTCATCTAAATTATTTCGGATAATGATTTATTTTTCTATTTATTATAAATTATTCAATTTTTTTTTTTTTTTAAACTGCATTTAATATTTTGCTGCTCCTCCTCTTGAGTCCTATAAAAAAAATAAATTTGTTTTATTTTAATAATCTGATTTTATTTGAAGTTTTTGATTCAAAAAATATTTTGAAATGTTTTATTGATTCAAAAAATATTTTGAAATGTTTTATTGATTCAAAAAATATTTTGAAATGTTTTATTGATTCAAAAAATATTTTGAATTGTATTCAACAAATATTTTGAAATGTTTTATTGATTCAAAAAATATTTTGAAAAGTTTTATTTTAGGTTTTTGATAAATTTTGTTACTTGCTTCTAAATAATATTTTGGCCTCAACACATGCAGAACATATTTGCTTAGTAGACAAAGAAACCTTTTAGAACTTTCTTCAAATATTCTATTCAAGATTTCAGATTTCCTCTTTAGTCTCTCCTCTAGTTCTTCCTCTTTTCTTCTCTTTACCTTCTTTTTCTGCAGTTCTGTTTTACAACTCACAACTCTGTCAGATTATATATATATATATATATATATATATATATATATATATATATATATATATATATATATATATATATATTATTATTATTACTATTTACATATATTACTATTATATTAGCTATTTCCATATTATAAATATATATATATTAATATTAATATATATTATTATATATTATTATTATTATTATATTATTATTATTATTATTACATATACATATTATTGTTGTTATTATTATATTATTATTATTATTATTATTATTATATTATAACTTATTACATATTATTATTATATATATATATTACATATATTTATTATTATATTATTATATATATATTACATATTACATATATATTATATATATATATTATTAATATATACATGTTTATATATATATATGTTGTTAATATATATATATATATATATATATATTATTATATTATTACATATATATATATATATTATTATAATATTATATTACTATATATATATATATGCATATGATATATATATATATTACATACATACATATTATATAAGAGCATATATATATATATATATATATATATATATATATATATATATATTATTATTATTACATATTATTATATTATTATTATTATTATTATATTATTAGCATATATATATTATTATTATATGTTATTATTATATATATATATACACATATGTTATATATATATATATATTATTATATATTATACATTATTATTGTTGTTATTTATATTATTATATATTATACATATTATATAAAAATAACTGCATATATATATATATATATATATATTATATATATATATTATATATATATTATATATATATATATATATATATTACATATAATATATATATTAATATACATATTATATTATTATTATTATATATATAATATATATATTTATATACATAAACATACATAAACATATACATAAACATTATACACTATTATTATTATTATTGTTATATTATTATTATTATATTATATATATATACATATATATATTATGTTATTATATTATTATATTGATTATTATATTGTATATATATATATATATTATTATTATTATATATTATTATTATTATTATTATTATTATTATACATTATTATATTATTATTATTACATATTACATATTATTATTATTAGTTATTAAAATTACCTATATATTACATATATATATATTATTATTATTATTATTATTATTATATTATAATATATATATTATAACATATACATATGATATATATATTATTATATTATATATATTATTATTACATACATATTACATATATATATAAATATTAGAAAGAGTTATTACATATTGTTGTTACATACAGTTATTATTATACATACATATATATACATACATATTATATATTATATATACATATAAACATACATAATTATATATTATATTACATATTATTATTATTGTTAAAGATATATATATATATATTATTGTTACATATATATATTATTACATTATATTATTATTATTGTTATTATACATATTACATATTATATATATTATTATAAATATTATATACATATTATATTATTATTATTATTATATTATTATTATTACATATTATTATTAAAAATATACATATATATATATATATAATTCATATATATATATATATTATTATTATTATTATTATTACATATATTATTATTATTATTATTATATATATATATATATTATTATTATTATAGAGTTATTATTATATATATATATAATATACATTAATTATGTTATATATATTATATTATATATATTATTATATTACATATATATATATTATTATATTATATTATATTATATATATTATATATATGTAAATATATACATATTATATATATATGTTATATATATATATTACATATATATATTATTACATATTATTAATTATTATATTATATATATATTGTTATTATTATACATATATTATTATTATTATATCTTTTATATATTATATGTATATATATATTATTACATATTATTATTACATATATTATTATTATATTATGCTATTATTATATATATTATTACATATTATATATATTATTATATATATATATATATACATATTATTTATTATTATGTGTGCAAGTATTTCCATACATATATTATTATTACATATATATATTATTATATATTATTATTATTATTATTATATATTATTATTATTATATTATTATATATATATATATATATATATATATATTATATATATTATTATATATATTATATTATCTTATATTATTATATATATATATATTATTATTATATTACATATACATTATATATATATATATATATATATATTATATATAATATATATATATATATATATATATATATATATATATATATATATATATATATATATATATATAATTTTCCTTTTAAGTGATGTACAAGTTAAAATATGAATTTTAACCATAATTCACTATTGTTCTGTTTTGAAAATTTATCAACAAAAATTTGTTGCTTTACAATTCAATAAATGCAATTTTATTCACAGAGTTTAATAGATATAAATAATTATTTTTGCAAGAACGTAATAATATCATTTATTAGGTGTTCTGTTCCTACTACTATCTCAATGTCAAAATTTTCTTTTTAAATAATAATTTCAAATAGCAATAATAACAATGAAATGAAAAAGAGTAAAAGATTGTTAAAATAGACAAAAAAAACAAACACACACACACAAACACACACACATAAATAAATATAAAGATACGGAGGTTTTAAAAAAAATAAAGAAATAATTAAAATTTAAATGGAAAATACAGTAAATGATAGAGGAACAAAATTGAAAATTATATAAATTTATCATGAAAAATTATTTTTAGAAAAGTTTCTTCAGGTTGGGATAAATATATGTTTAGATAAAAATAAAGATAAAGATGAAAATACTTGGATAAAAATAGTTTTAGATAAAAATATTTTTAGAAAAGATTCTTCGGTTTGAGATAAAAGTATCTTTTAAAACTCATATTAAAAATATGCGTACACCACTAAAAAAAGATTGACAGCGTATGTTCATGTAATAAGAGGTTTCACTCATACAAAATAAGAATCGCACAAAAACCATGAGATCAGTTAAGGTCAGGGTAAATGGATAATATAATGTACTACACTAAATACTATCTCAAAATTTTCTGGGAAATATAATAACATTAAATACCATCTCTAGCTTACTTAATACCATCTCTAAATTTTTTAGGAAA
>JABUQX010118825.1:10000-12500 GCA_015478945.1 Trachelipus rathkii | reverse complement strand
TCATATTGGAGTATTTGTGAACTTCATGTACAGTGGATAATTTCATCCCATCTTCCCCATCCACATTTAATTCACTTATTAAGACACGCATGCACTGAAATATTTTCCTTTGTTAAATTTCATAGATATTAAGGAGATGTACAGTGTTTCGGAGGTGCTTCTCCACCCATCATCGCTTGGGAGTTATCGACCTTTGGTGATTGGATTGCTGGAGCAAAGTCTTTGCTACCCCTTTCTCTGGCAGACGATCTTCGTTCCTCATCAATTTTTATAATATTTGTGGTTTTTATACTAATTTTTAATTTTTCGAAGACACCTCTCTTCTTCCAGACTTTATATATTGTTTATAAACGAAACATAAATGGATGGGCATTGGACACGCCGATACCAAATAATGTTTTGTTCCATCTTACTCTCTCTATCGTCAAAATTTCAGCGAAAGAAGGATGTTGCCCATGTTTTGGCAACGATTCTATCTCTTCTCATTTTCTAATATATACCTTGGGGCTTTGGGTCTCTTGCCAATCTCGGACTTAATTCACTTTATTCTGTTTATTTTTCTCCTAACTCTAATAATTATTCTAAATTCTTCAACAATCTAAACTTCATAATAAAAAACTTCCCCTCTTCCTCTCCCCTCTTTAAAATCATTATTTTGGGTGGTTTCGATGTTCACTAAAGCCAGTCAATGGCATTCCTCAAATCAACTGGTGAACTGGAATACTATTTCTCTATTTACAAAAACCCTTGGAAAAATGGCTCACCTCTTTAATCAATTCCCTGATTGTCCTGGAGATAAACCCAACATACTTTTAAATTTCAGAATTTCTCTTCATGCTGTTAAATTATTCTGGGCTCCTTCTACTATTTTGCTATCTTTGATTCCTGTTCTGTCATTTCAATTCTTTCCACAGAAAATACGACTACCTTTATTGAGGAAACGTTTCTGATACTATGGTGCTGAAACTGATCAAATTAATGGTTTTACTTCTTTGATTTCCCCTCGAAAGATTACTATTTCGGTGGAGGTTTCCCTCTGTGTGTCCATAACTTATAATCGAAATAATTCTCTCTAACATTTCTTTCACCAATAACTCGTAAACTTTGGATTAATTCTAGTTGCTCTCGTTTTATACGCTATAGGGAAGATACTTTTAATATTTATAGTGGCCTTTAACTCCAGAAACTCATGCTTCTTACAATCCATCTCGGAATCGTGCAAAATTCATCCTCCATAAAAAAAAATTAATATTAATCTTTCTTGCCCCTCTTCTTCATGCTCTTTTTTGGCATTTGGCAAAAATGAAAACAGTAACTATGCTTCTTCCTCCCTCTTTCTCACATCTCGTGTCTTCCGAAGACACAATTGCTGTCTTACTTCCTGTTAAAGCTCAACTCTCTTATCCAAAGTTTATCTCTAATTAAATCATAAACAATTTCAAGGTCTTATCTAGTACTCTATTTCTCATCTCTCCAACTCATTTTTACTGAACATAATTATATTTTCCAAAGATATCATTCCTGCACTAAATTGTTTGAATATCAATAAAGCTTATGAACTTCACAGCATTGCTGCTATGATTCTCAAGCCTTCCGCTCCAGTGCTTGAAACCCTGATTTAGCAAACAACTTTGCCCCTGCATTTCCACTACCTTTCTTTCCTGTTTGATGTCTGTGCTCATTTAACCTGGGCCGTGAAAAGCAACCCATCTTAACCCTCTGACTATTATTTTATTGCTTTTTAACCCCTGATCTTTCAAAGGTTTGAGAATCTATCCTTAATATCAAAATTTGGAAACTTCTTAAATCTTCTATCTGATTTAATTTCCTGTCGCTAAGTTACATATATTGTAGACGGTCTTTGTTCATCCTTTAAGGCAATTAATAGTGGTGTTCTTCAGGGTTCTGTTCTATTCCCAATATATTTTTTCTTTTACATTAATGATCTTCCTCATTTTCCTCCTCTACTATCAAATATTACACTGACTACCTCACTCTTTTTTATTCCTTTCAATTTGAAATACCTCCCACTCGACAGCAATTAGTCAATGCTAGTTGGGTGGCTTTGGAGCAGCTAACTGACGTTTTAATAATATATATTTGAGTCTACGAAATTATTTTTTTTTCAATGATTCAAAACGTAGTTCTTTCCACTATCTACTTGTCATAATCTTTTACAGAACTACAACGTCTTCTAAAACATGCGATTCAAGATTTCTTTTGTGTATATTATTCTTCGTATTTCTTTTCAGGATCACATTCTCTCTCGCTAAGCAAGCTTCTAAAAGGTTAGAGGTTCTGAGTCAACTTCAAAATTTCATACCACCTCAGTTGTTTGTTTGATCTGCATGGAGAATTTATTCGTGCTTTTATACTAGTTGTTCCTTATATTTCTTTAATGAAAGATTGTGTGACTCTCCTTTCCATGGAATCTCATTTTTTGTCCTGTCCAGCACAATCACCCAAGATTTAGACACAAGGAATATTCTTGAATGTACTC
>JABUQX010118825.1:0-7500 GCA_015478945.1 Trachelipus rathkii | reverse complement strand
ATATACTGTATAAGTATATAATATTAACTATATATATATTATGTATATTACGTATATATATATTAATATAATATATAATATATATAATAGACAATGATGAGTATACATAACTATCATAATATATATATATGATAAATATATATTATCTATATCTATTATATTATATATATAATAATATATATATTTATTAATTAAATTATATATATAATATTATTTATATTTATTATTATTATATTATATATTATATATAGATAATATATCAGTATATTATTATATAATATGTCAACTACAATATATATATAATAATGGCTAATATATTGAGCATATCTGTTTAACACTAATTATTGACTATAAGTATTTCCTCAAACCACTGGAAACCATCAATCAACATATCTAGCTTATGCCAGTCTATGATACTTCAGCCACTATTTCAGTGTTCACTTAGAATTTATGGTTGAGTTATGCTACAATTAGTAGCAGTATGTCATTAACTTTCAGTGCATATATAATTACAGAATGAGATACTTATTAATATTGGTATGATCAGAACTCGTCTTGATCAATTAATTAAATGGATGTTGTTACTCATACCTGTGTAAATATTATAATTATATTATATAAGTATAATACTAATATAATATATATATATTATATAATAATATATATAATATATATATAAATAAACCTATATTATATACATAAAACCCATTGCATGTTATATATATATATATAATATATATATATTATATTATTATATATAATATAAATATATATATATATATATATATATCATTTTTAGTATATAATATATATATTAGGGGTAAGTATTATATATAGAGGTTAGTGATATACTCCAGGGTAGGTAGCTCTACGTACTACAAAACTATTAAATATTCCAGAAAAATTATTTACGATCGATATCGAAGAATTGTTTTTCCTAATGTATAAGATTATTAATATTATGATTTAAAAAAATGATACGTTTCATTGTATAATTTTAATGATTGTTTTATTTTAGTGTACCTTATCCTAGTGCGTTTCTCTTATTAATAATATAGATATATCAAGATTTAGTGAAATTATCTGACTCTCTAACTCTGTACTTAGAAGTATAATGATTTCTTATGCACCTAAAGCGGACGACAGTGAACGAATTATTTTATCAATCATATATATCATATATACAAAACACATATAATATAAGGTGAGTCGGGCTAGTTGTATACCTTCAATACCTTATAATATTCGAATATTAATTAGATTGTAATTATTTCGTTATCCCTATGATGTTCTTCCAGTTGATGTAATTGCATCCGATATAGTAGCTGGTCATATGAACGTGGTTCCTCCAGAAAAGAAGAAGGAATCTTATATTAGTATCTAGCGATGGTTATAGTGATTAATATGATAAGTTGATATTCATACTGTAATATTTAAATTTTAATGATAATTTTTTGCATCCAAAAACACCAAATCAAGCATTATTAAAATAATTACAAAAATATATATTTAGAAACAAAGCATTATATTGGTGTTGGTTAGCTTGTTTTTCAGAAAAAGCTTATCTTATCAAAAATAATATATATGACATACCCTAAACTAATCAGCTTCTATATATATTATAAAAAAAACTATTGAACTAGGCTAAGAAATCTACTATTCTACATCTATACTATACAATCTATATTGGAATAGTACTACATATAAATTAAATGATATTATAAAACTCCTAAATTATACAGAAATCGTTACTATATAAAGTCGAACTATAGCTTTTCATACTAAATATACATAGGTATAACAAGCACTATATCATACAAATTATTATATATGAAATATAATAACTTAAATATGCTTTTCAGATAGTTATTTCCCTGTTAGTCTAATGATATATATATCATCACTAGCATATATATTATCACACACTACCCGTAAGAAGTAAACAAAATCAAAAAATTAATCGCTCATTCAATACATAACACTCATGCCCTCGTAATTACATATTTCTATTACTATATATATACATAGTTACCGATATTTATACAAACCGAGATATATATATATACGATGCCAATATATTCTATGGGAGTAGACCTATTGGGGAATATGATTGAAATAAGACATTTTGATAGCTGAAGGGTCGCAGCTTGAACTTTAAGCATATATATATATATATCTTTTTAAAAAAATATCGAATGACACTCGACTTGGTCATGTACTCCTACCTCACTAGCCGCTCACATTAGGAGGGAATGGGACTCGTTAATTTCTATTCCGAGATGCCAGGGTACGAATGGACTCACTGATTTCAGTGCGCTGAGCAGTATATAAGTACACATCTTATTACTGAAAACGGCTCAATATCAGGTAGTTACTTTACAAAAATAGAGAATATATAGATATATATATATATATTACTAATAATATAATATTATATATTATAATAATTTATTATAACTAAAATAAATCAGTATATATCTTAATTATAATATATAATTACTATAATTAATATATTACATATTATATATTAATTATGATCATATATACTATATATACTATATTATTCTATATATATACTATATAATATATATTAATATGATATATATATAAATAACATATTATATATATACTTATATAATTAAATATAATTATCTAAATATATATATATTATATAAATTATATATATTATTATATAATATTTAATAGTATATATATATTAACTAATATATAATATATATAATTTTACTGAATAAAATCTTTCAATTAGTAGTTTGAGAATCTATATATATATATAATATTCTTTTTACATATAAGTAGGCTAGTTGATCTAATTTATATATTCTATATTTTTACTACTAATAATTAGTTTTAGGTACTCATTATACTACGATATATTCATTTACTTTTTAATTCTCGTCTCATCACACAAATAAAGTTATAGGCCGACATCTAAGTAAAAATAAACATAATAGGTCATAATAACTATAACTAGGTACCCTACTTTTATATATTATACATTTTTTTTTATTTTATTGCTAAATAATTATTTTTTTAGTCATATAATAAAGTAGGCAATCATATGTAGCATGCATATACTTACTGCTCATAACCGTTTATGTTGTCCGTAACTTCCTTTATTTGAATTTATTCGGATAAAATTCATGACTATGTTACATTTTTTATTAACTGAATAAGGTCATCATACTTGTTAATTGATATAGTAATATAATATATATATATATATATATATATATATTATATATATATACTTATAGTATATATATAATATTACATTAATATAGATATATAATGTATTTATATTAATTATATTATTAAGACTTAATATTAATAAAATATTAAGTATGTATTATGTTAATATATATTCTATTATAGATTTAATTAAATTAATATAATACGCGTCATCTTTGTAGAATTCTTAGTACTGTAGCTTATCACTTAATATCGTGAGTGTAGTAATGCAGCTTATTACGCCTATATCTAGAAGTTCTTTTTACGCGTAGTGGTCAAATACGTTAGACTCTCACTAGTTTTTGCCGAGAGTTTCGTGGAGTCTATTATATACCTGAGCTAAGTGAATTAACCTCTCTTCACGCTCGTATGTATGGGTAAAAGCTCTGAGGTCCGTCTATACGTCTAAAAATTAGTGGTAGTATGGTGTAATTAGCTTATAAATATTACAACTCTATATGGTGTGACACATATATATTGACTACTATTATATATAAGTAACAACTAGTGAACCTGTGGGTTGATTAGGCCTGTAATAAATAGTTATCAGTTGACATCTATTAGTAAACGGATTAGTGATTTATAACGACCTATCTGAACTTTCATTTTATGTATGTATTTTTCTGAGTTTTTTGTGTGGTTATAAAATGATATACTATTAACTCTATCTTAAAATAATTAAACATACCATAAGTAAAGTAATGGCAAGTATAATATAATATATATAATATAATGCATTCTATTTTTGGATGTTAGACACGTAATATTAAAGCATCTCTATACATACATAGCATTATAGCTATTAATTGGTGATATTATTAGATCAGTATATTTAAGTCACTCTATACTGATCTACTATATACGCTACCAGATCGATGGATTCGCCCCTATACTCTGAGCTACCCAACAACTTTTTACGGGTAAACAGCCAGAGAGATAGCTGAAGAAGCTATGGGCAATGACGAGTCAATTATATCATAATAGCATACTGAAATTAAGGAGATAGCCGAAAAAATTTTTATATTTGTGCTTCACTTCACTATATTGAACTAAAGACGAGGTTCCTACTATTAATATGATACAGTTGTAGAACCCTCACGCTGAAGAATATTTCAAAATAATAATTATTTTTTTGGTCATAACCGGGTCATGCAGTGCAACGCAGAGTTTGTCATCCAAGATTTGAGCGTCTAAACTCGAATGGAAGTTGGTATTTATACTAATCATTAATCGCCCATTCCATGGGCCAGCTGCAGATAAGAAGGTCGCATCAGAACATATCTTACATTTGCAATCGGAAGGAATAATCAATGTTTAAGACAATCTTTGAAAGTTTCTCTTAGACATACCAGGGGAAGCATCGGGCTGATTCTGATATTTGAACACGCTATGAGCCTCTGTGAAGAGCCTCAGAATGTTTTCGACAACGCGCGTTATGACGGGCGAAAAAAGGGATATATCACTTGATCTAAGCGTCTTCAACACAATACATGGCCAACAACTAACGGCACAATTACGCGCGGTTGTATTGGTGTTATACGTCCTACCAAAGAACACTGCAGTTTTGAAGGGTGTACGTTTAAGCAATAGGAAGATTATAGAATCTCAGAGCTCATTCAGGAACATCGAGAAGACTGCACGTATCAGAGAAATCTGCCATACTGCAAGAGGAAAGCCATTCATCGGGAGGGCGAGAAATTCGAAAAGCAATTCAAGAAGGGCAAACTTACGTCATGCACCGGACACACGCATGACTCAGGACCGGCCATAATCGTCGCAATCATGGCCATCTGCTGGAGTTTGACCGCTCACATATCAACACAAAACTCATGTAGCGACACAGTACCCCTTGAAAAAGACTTGGCGATGACTTTAGATTTTGATGACCTACACCTTGTGCTAGCAGGGTCGAAGATACAAGGTTGGTGGTATAACGACTTTGCTTGCAAGAACAGGTCGCAGCAGCACGTGATAAGTTCTCAATTTTTTTTTTAAGTGTAGTCGAGTAACTGGCCATAGCTCGCGTATGTATAGGATATCGTAATATACTAAGAATAGAGATTAAAGCACCACACATATAATATATATATATATCTATATATATAATATTATCAGCTGGCAATGCAGGAAGATAGAGGGGGTCTACTAAAGTGCAATATATTGAGGTGATAAAGTATCACTAATGAAGCTAACAGTTTTTTAAGTCAACTCTATTTGGTAGTGAGGGCCTTGACTACTATAAATCACTAATCCTAATATAAGCGGGTTAGAAACCTCAGAAGCCTTACTACTATAACCCTAGATATAAGAACAGTGAATAAACTTATTATTATATTATTATATAATTATTATGATATATTTATAATATATATAGTATATTATATCTTCCCATTCATATGTCCGCGGTTTCCAGAAACAAGTTTGTATATTCCGGTCAAGGGCCGATGAGGCCATTCTTTTAATTGGCTTATTATATATTACTGTGTGTGAAGGTTAATGTATATTTCATGAGCCAGCTAAGGAATTCAAAACAAGTTCTGCGCGTCTAAACAACAAACTCAGTTTTTTGAGGCGGCCACGCCCGCGTTTGTGCATGACGCTTGAGCGCCTTTCGCCAAGACATTTTTTTTTGTTTTATGTTAAGGCGAAGGAATGTTTGATCCATTCGGTCCTCAAACAGCCATTGCCGCCCAGGGGGACGTGACCGAGAGAACCGGTCCAACAAGAGAGGATAGGTAAAGAATATGACAGGTGTCTTAGACGAGGATAACGGCATTATGGTAGTAGCATATAGTTGGGTTTTTAAGAAAGAGATTGAATTTCACGCCAGGTTCTGAGAACGAACACCAACCTATGATCAGTACTATATACATCTACTAATATTTCTATATTATATACTATATCCTCTAGAAATCTTACTATTCGTCTACTATGCTGAACTGCGAAGTAGCATTGAGAATCAGAACAAGATTATAAGATGAAGGAGTGAAGAATTTAATATAGTTATATATATATAACTACTATACTATATATTATTATATACATATTATATAATATATTATTATATATCTAAAAATTAATTAGATAGTTAATGGGAGGAAAACATTAGTAACCAAATTATTAAACGTTTAAAGCATTATTTCTTGTTCTTTATTTCTATAAAGTAAAGATTGATTTTTTTTTTATTAATATCAGTACAATAACTTATGAATTTGGGTAATTATATTATATGTAATTCTATATATACACTATAAAATTTATTTAGTGTTAGTGAAAGATCCTTTCAACAGAGCTAACATTAGATAGTTTAAAACATAAATCATTTAAATTAAAATTATACTTTTTAATTAATTTATCCATTAAAATTTCTAATTAGAATTATGTATATTTTAAAGATTAAGATTTTTATAGAAAAATTAGTGATAATCATAAATGGTGTTCTAGGGTGGGTAGAATTATAGATATTGGTTCACCTTTTTGTTTTATTTATACCATTATTGGCTGTTACGGATGTAGCAGGTCTCTATGTGAATAGTATTCCTTACTGGTATATAAATCTTTTCGGATATAATATAGCAGCTGGATCATACTATTGTTATAAAATGTCTAGTTGTAAGTGTGGTTATTAGTGTGGATGACGATGTATCATTGGTACTTATAGTCGGAACTTTTGACTTAATGTCATTGGTAAGCCGTCATATTCTGCTCCCTTGTATATACAATAAATAGTTCGGCCACAATATATATTGGTATTAATATATTAAGACACGACAGGATTATATTGAGTAATAACTGTAACCTCTATGATCTTTCAAGACAATAACTATACATACACCTACCTGTTTAAAAAAAAAAGAAAACTATAAAAAAATTCTCTTTAACAAAATTCCTTAACACTGTAACTTTGCAAGAAAAATCTTTTCTCATGTATCTATAAGCAACTTCCACATTCTCCATGCTACGAAATACACTACTTTCCTCTATCCTATGTTACTTTCATATCCTTTCTTATTGGTATCGTTATTTCACTTGACAACATCACCTTTAACTTCAACATCACTTATCCTATTTCGACTTATTAATATTTACTAACACTTCAACTTATTATAACTACGGTCAACACTATAAATCTTCCTCATCTATTTTGGATTTTTACTCTGGCTGACTTAATACAAATACTCCTATCTAAACGCCACATTTATTCTTTCTTGCCATGTATAAAAAATTATTTTTATCATATAAATTATATAT
>JABUQX010118824.1:0-17756 GCA_015478945.1 Trachelipus rathkii | reverse complement strand
TCTTTTTAATGACAATTTTCACATATTTGCTTTTTTACTATAACCAAAATATTTCATTAGTTGTGAAAACCTTTTTTAATAAAAAAAATCTTTACTTCTAAAATTACGCTCTTTTTTAAATTTTCACATTACAAATTTAGAACTCTTAAAAGTACGATTTTTCCTAAATTTCAACATTTGAAATTATTTGGTAAATCTTAAAATTGAGTTTTTAACGGCATTTTCAGCATTTGAAAAAAAATAATGTGTTTCAATGAAATGGCAATTTCGGAAAAGCAGAAGAAGCGAATTTTAAACATAGGTTTTTAGGTGACTTAAAATTGACCGTTTTTTAATGACAATTTCAATATTGTTTTTATAACCAAATATTTCATTTAGTTGTTGGAAAACCTGTTTTTAATAAAAATTTTAAAATTCAAAATTACGCTTGTTTTCTTAAATTTCACAATTCACGAAATTTACGAACTTCTTAAAGTACGATTTTTCCAATATTTCAACACATTAAAATTATTTGGAAAAATCTTAAAATTTAGTTTTTACGGTATTATCAAGCATTTTGAAAACATAATGGTGTTCATTGAAAGGTGGAATTCAAAAAGCAGTAAAGTTGAGGATTGATTAATAACGTTTTAGGTGTTCTTAAATTTGGACGTCTTTTTTTAATGAAAATTTTCAATACTTATAAATTCTATATACCAAAATCTTCATTAGTTGTGAAAACACCCTGTTTTAATAAAAAAAACATTCTTTATCTTTCCAGAATTACGCTTTTTCTTAAATTTTCACATTACAAATTTTAGAACTCTTAAAAGTACGGATTTTTCTAAGCATTCTTCAACATTTGAAAATTATTTGTAATTCTTAAAAATTGAGTTTTTTACACCTTATCATACTGCCCCTTTTAAAAAATATGTGCTGCATTGAAAATGAATTTTCAAAAAGCAGAAAGAGAATTTTATATAATAGTCTTTAGGTGTCTTAAATTGAACGTTTTTTACATGAAATTCTCAATATTTGTTCTTTACTATACCGAAATATTTATTTAGTTTTTGAAAACTTCTGTATAAAACAAAAAATTTTACTATCACCAAATTTACGCTTTTTCTTAAAATCTTTCACATTACAAATTTAGAACTCTTAAAAGTACGATTTTTCCAACAGCTTCAACATTTTCAAATTTGGTTGGTAAATCTTAAAATTAGTGTTTAACGGTATTTCAGCATTTGAAAAAATAAATTGTTTCATTATAAATTGTAAACTGACAGAAAAGCAGAAAAGAAGAAGTATTGAATCTGTTAGGGTGTCTTAAATTGACGTTTTTTAATGAAAATTTCAATATATTTGTTTATTATACCAAATATTTCATTAGCTTTAATATTCTTTTAATACAAAACATTTTACACCTTCAAAATTACGCTTTTTCTTAAATTTCACCATTACAATTTAGAAACTCTAATAATTATTAATTTTATTCATATTTTCAACAATTTGAAATTATTGGTAAATCTTAAAATTGAGTTTTTTAACGTATCTTTCAGCATTTGAAAAAAATAATGTGTTTCATGTACACAATGCAATTTCACAAAAGCAGAAAAGTTATTACTAATAGGTTTTAGGTGGGCTTAACATGTGGGTTTTTTTTAGATGAAATTTTCTTATATTTGTTTTTATATACCAAAAATTTCATCAGTTGTAGCTTCACCTGTTTTACATAAAAAAATTTTAACGTCTTAAATTATTACTTTCTTAAATTTTCCACATTAAAATTTAAAAACTCTTAAGAGTACGATTTTTCCATCAAATTTCAACCAAGTTTTTTGAAATTATTTTTGGTAAATCTTTAACAAATTTTGAGTTTTTAACGGTATTCTCAGCATCTTGAAAAAATAAGTGTTTTCACTGAAGTGGAATTTCAAAAAAGCAGTAAAGTAGAATTATTTTTTTGAAATTTGTGTCTTAAATTGACGTCTTTAATGAAAATTTCAATACTGGTTTTATAAGAACCAAATTATTGGTCATGTTCTACGAGCTGGCATTTACTAAAAAAATCTTTAAACTTCTAAATTACCGCTTTCTTGAATTTTATTTTGACATGACAAAATTTAGAACTCTTAGAAGTACGATTTTCATAAATTTCAACAATGGAATTATTTGGTAATTCTTAAACTTTGAGCTTTTTAACGTTGAAATAAATAGGAATAAGTCCACGTTTCCTGGATCTTCAAATTTTCAAAAAGCAGGAAAAATGAGACAATTTATTAATAGTTTTAGGTGTCTTAAAATTACGTTTTTTAATGAAATTTCAATATTTGTATTTTATATTACCAAATATTTCATTTAGTTGTGAAACACCTTTTTAAGAGTTTATTTTTTTCAAATAAAGAGCATAATTTTCTTTCTTAAATTCTTCCACATTACACTTAGGAATCTTAACTAAATCATTTTTAGAAGTCAAACAATTAACAAGATCCAAATCTCTACATTGAGTTTCTTAACGGTATTTTCAGCAATCGAAAAAATAAATGTGTTTCAATTGAAATGCAATTTCAAAAACAGAAAAAGGTGAAATTTTTATAGTTTAGGTGTCTTAAATTTGACGTTTTTTAATTGGGAAATTTAATATATTGGTTTTATATACCACATATTTCATTTGTTGTGGAATTTGTTTAATAAAAATTTATCTTCTACAAATTACGCATTTGCTTAAAAATGTATTAAATTTTCATTTAAAGTTTCAGGAGAACGAAATTATATCGATTCTAGTTGCTTTTCTGAACATTTTCAAAAATTATTGCGTAAATCTTAAAATTGCAGATTTTAATGGTATTATCTTCAGTTGCATGGAAGAAGTAGAGCCTTTCATGGGAATGTAATTTCAAAAACGCAGGAAAAAAGTAATTCTATAAATAGTTTGTAGGTGTCTTTAAAGTGGACGTTTTTTAATGAAACATTTCAGAGTCCTATATCACTCTACTGTTTTCTGATGTCATATCAAAAGAGGTATCTTTACTAAGGACATTTCTATTTTCTACAAATGCTTGTGGTTTAAAATTTTCACATTAACCAAATCTTAGGAAACCGTTTTTATTACTATTTTCCTAAATTACAACATTGAAATTATTTTGCAAAATCTTAAAATTGAGTTTTTTAAAACGGCTATTTTTCTATCAATTTGTAAAATAAGGATAATGGTTGTTTCATGAAATGCAAATTTCAAAAAGCAGAAACCAGAAAATTATATTAAACTAGTTTTAGGTGTCTTAAACATTGACGTTTTTTAATGAAAAATTTCAATGACTTTTTATTTTTATTACAAATTTCATCAGTTGTATAAACCTGTTTTAATTAAAAAATTCTTTAAAATTACTTACAAAATTACGCTTTTTCTTAGTTTTTCATTTTTAAAATTTAGAAATCTTGAAAATACGATTTTTCCTAAATTTCAAACATTTGAATATTTGTAAATCTTAAAATGAGTTTTTAACGGTAATCTTCAGCATTCTGAGAAAATAAAATGTGTTATTCATTAAAATTTGCAATTTCAAAAGCAGAAAAGATGAGATTTATTACCGAAATTTTAGGTGCTCTTAAATTGACGTTTTCTTAATGGAATTTCAATATTTTTTTACTATACCAATATTTTATTGTTGAAAACCTGTTTAATAAAAAATTTTTAAACTTCTCAAAAATTTTGCTGCATTTGTCTTAAAATTTTCACATATCAGAAATTTTAGAATTCTTAAAAAGTACGATTTTCCTTAATCTTCAACATTTGAAATTATTATAAATCTAAATTTGAGTTTTTAACTGTATTTTCAACATTTGGGAAGAAGCTAATGTGTTCATTGCAAAATGAGAATTCACAAAAAGGAAAAAGCGAATTTATTAATATAATATTTTAGGTGTCTTTAATTGACGTTTTTTGTAATGGAAATTTCAATATTTGTTTCTATAATTACCAAATATTTTCATTAGTTGTGAAAAACCTGATTTTAATAAATAAATTTTAACTTCTAAAATTACGTCTTTTCTTAATTTTCACATTAAAAGTTTAAAAAGCTCTTTTCAGAGTTGGATTTTTCCTAAATTTCAAACATCTTGAAACTCTATATTGGTAAGATCTTAAAATTCGAGTTTTAAACTGTATTTTTCAGTATTTGCAAAAAATAACTGTGGTTCATTGAAAGCAATTGAAAAGCAGAAAAGCGAATTTCATTAAGTCAGTTTTAGGTGACTAATTTGACCGTTTTTTAATGGGAAATTCAAATTATTCGTTCTTATATGTTACCAATATTCATTTGAGTTGTGAAAACTGTTTTAAAAAAAATTTTTAACTTCTAAAATTACGGCTTTTCTTAAATTTTTCAACATTACCAAATTTTAGACTCTTAAAAGTACGATTTCCTAAATTTCAACATTATGAAATATTTGGTAAAATTCTAAAAATTTAGTTTTTAAACAGTATTTTCAAGCATTTGAAAAAATATTATTTTTTTGGGTGTTCATTGAAATGCAATTTTCAAAATAAGCAGAAAAAGTGAATTTATTAATATTTAGGTGTCTTAAATTGAGCTTTTTTTAATGAAATTTCTATATTTGTTTATATACCAAATATATTCATTCAGTGTGAAAACTTGTCTTAATAAAAAAATTTTTAACTATCAAAATATTACGCCTTTTCTTAATTTTCACATTAAAATTTTAAAACTCTTAAAAAGTACGATTTCCTAAATTTCAACATATTTGAAAATTTATTTGGTAAATCTTAAAATTGAGTTTTCTAACGGTAATTTTCAGCATTTGAAAAAGAATAATTGTGTTTTCATTGAAGCTGGGAATGTTCAAAAGCAGTTAAAGTGAATTGATTAATAGTTTTAGGTGTTCTTAAATTGACGTTTTTTACATTGAAATTTCAATTATGTTTTTATACACAAAATATTTCATTAAGTTTGTGAAACAAACCTGCTTTTTTAATCATAAAAAAATTTAAACTTCAACAAAATTACGTCTTTATTCTTACAATTTTCACATTAGCAAAAAATTTTTAGAACTCTTAAACAAGTACGATTTTCCTAAATTTTCAACATTAAAATATTGGTAATCTTAAAATTTTGAGTTATTTATAAGGATTTTCAGCATTTTGAAAAAATAATGTGCGTTCATTGAAATGCAATTAAAAAGCAGGCAAAGCGAATTTATTATTAGTTCTAGGTTGTCTTAAATTGAGTTTTTAATGAAATTTTCAGTATTTGTTTTTATAATACCAAATATTTATTTAGTTTTGAAAGCCTGTTTAACAAAAAAAATTTTAACTTTATAAAATTATCGCTTTTTCTTAATTTTCACATTACAAACTTTAGAACTCTTAAAAGTACGAATTTTTCCTAAATTTTTCCGCAATTTGATGAGATTATTGGAGCAGCGCTAAAGATTAACACGCCAATGCAAGTTAGCAACGCAAACGAAACGCATGAAAATGCCAATTACCAAAAAAACAGAAAAGCACAAATTTATAATATAGGCTCGTCTTAAATTGACGATTTTTTAATGAAACTTTCAAAATTAATTGAAATTCTATCATACGAATATTTTAGCGATTTAAAAAATAAATGAATGCTGTAATACAGAAATATTCTTAACTTATCAAAATTACGCTTTTTCTTCAAATTTTTCACATTACAAATGTAGAACCCTTAAATGCCCGGGATATTTATCTATATTTTTTCAAAAACTTTTATGAAATATCGATGCATCTTCTTCAAAATTAGTTTTTTAACGGTATTCTCAGCATTTGAAAAAACATTGAAATGTGTTTCAATTGAAATGCATAACCTTTGTCACATTTTTTCATTCGATAAATAATTTACTGAAGCAACTTTATTATAATTATTAATAAGATTTAGGTGGCGACTAATAAATTGGGAACGTTTATATTTTTGTAATTTATTTAATCTATTATTTGTTTTTATATATATATAATGCAAATTATTTGTCATTATAGTTTTGAAAAAAAACTTTCGTATATGAATGCCCAAGAAAGATATGGGGAGCTTGAGTGAAAAAAATTATTAGCGATTGTTTCTTTAATTAAATCTAGTTTGAACATAATTCAATTTACTTGCTCAGTAGAAATGACATTTACTTAGGGCGAATTTTCTTCACTAAATGTTTTCAATACTATTTGCTGAATAAATTACTTTATTAAAATTATTATATATAATTATATGAAGTTATATTTAAACAGTTATTATAATATACACTTCATATGACTAAAATTGTTTGAGTAATTTAATAAAAATAATAATGGTATAATCATTTAAAAATTAGCTATAAAATATATTTTCATAAAAAAAGAAAAAATAATAAAAAGTATGCCTATAAAAATTATTATTATAATGTATTTAGTATTTAAATATAAAAACTCAGACTGATGTTGATCAAGTTCATAAGTGTGAATTCACATCGTTGTGAATTTATCTTTTCATATTGATTTGCAGAGGAAATATTTCAATTTTAAAGTTTTTAACATAAATTTTTTATAAAAAGTGTTTGGCAACAATAAAAAATATATATTAAACTTCTATTATATAATTTTAATTAAAGTTCTATTCACTTCCTTTATTAAATCATTAAACTCACTCAAAAAATAAACAATTAATTTTATACGCAAATCTCTTAATAAAATTAACGTAATTTATCTCCTTAAAATTAATTATATTCAGCAGTGTGTGAGTAGCAATAAATTTAATTTAGTAAATAATATTACCTTAATAATAAAATCATAGTCACTACCAACTAATATCTTTATAACGGGATTTTCTTACGATCAACGCATTTTAAAAAAATAATATGATCTATTCGATATATGCCATGTAAACTAGTATAAGAAATAAGATAAATAAGTAATAAATTTATTAATGTTTTTATACTTATAAAATTATTAGTATATAAATATTTTTATTTATATTATGTGAATAAATTTCAATATTTGTTTTATATATCGCAAATTAACTTTGTGTAAATTTAGTTGCTGATGAGCTATCCTGTTTCAACTAAAAAATTTCTTCTACCATCTAAATCATTTTTCGTTTTTGTAACTCATTGTCGTTTTTCTAACTATATTAGCAAAATTTTAAATATGGATTATATAATAAGCAAAGGAAGTTCTCACTTAAAAAACACTTTTCAATCTAGTTTTTTTAGAAATTATATATTATATTATATGGTTAAATACATTAAATAAAATTTGAAGTTTACCTGTATTTTAATATATTCATATTTGAAAATAATTATAAATTACTTTATTTTTAAAACAAAATAGCAAATTTCAAAATAAGAAATTATATTAAGATCGAAATTTATATATTAATTTCAATAAAGTGTTGTCTTATATTGACGTTTTTTTAATGGAAATTTCAAATATTTTGTTATTTAATTATACCAAATATTTCTATAGTTTTGAAAAACCTGTATTTAAATAAAAAAATAAATTTTAACCTCTAAAAAAATTTACGCTTTATTACCTATAAAAATTTTACACTCATTACAAATTTAGATGAACTCTTCATAAATAAAAATATTCAATTCTTGGAGATAAGAATTTCACAACATATTGAATAATAATATTAAGTTTATGTAGTTAAAATTTTATTAAAAATTGCGAGTTTAATTAAAAACTGGTTAACTATATATAATTTTTTTTAACTAATATTGAAAAATAATAAATAAACGCTGTTATCATAATGAGAAATGCAATTTAAATAAGCAGAAAAGCGAATTTATAATATTTACAATTAATATAATATTTGCTATGCATAAAAATGCTTTATATATCAAGTACTTAATATATTTATGTTATTTATTATAATAGCCCAAAAATTGTTAAAATATTGGTTATTAAATATATGATAATGTCATTTATAGATCGGTTTTATATGAATAATAATATGGCTCCTATGATAATTTAGCAAGGTTGATTGTAGAATATAGGGTATCATTCTTGACAACTCCCACCGTAATTAATAAAAATCTATTTTTCTCACTAGCATTATTGATAATATGATGAATAAACGTTAGTATTGTCTCATGTGAAACTGCAGAGAATTCAAAAACACTTAAGAAAGCAATTTCTATTAATATCTAATTATGTAGCATGGTAAAAAGCAACTAATGCTGCATTAGCTGGTCCTATCTTTAATATAATATGTTATTTGGGTTGAATTTTTATTAATCCTAAATCATTATATACCACACTATTAAGAATATGGAATTATAATATGTATCTATCATGCTAGTAATCGGTTATATTAGACATATAATAATAATGGCTCCTAGGGAATTTCACCTTTTCAATTCTTCTACTCGTTCTCTTACATTCTATTCGCAAAACAAATACTCGATAAGAATAATATTAACAATTTGATAGTTGTCAGTGATTAAGGCCGTGAATAGAGAAGAAACTCTTTCTAAGGATGGATCAAATTTGAGAATTGATAATAGCAAAGATAAAACACCCTAACATTATTGTTCTATATAATTTATTCATGAGTTCTAGAATCGTGTTTCAAGCGAAGTATAATTATGGTACTCCATACTATCTACACTATTTTTCCATGCAGGTGTTAGTCTAATTATGTTTATGCAACAAGTATTCTAAATAAATTTATAACATATTTAACGGTAGTGAATATAAAAACGTTAGTGAGTCCAAGTTTATTGTATATATTAGTTATAGCATTAACATACCGGTGTAATAGCCATAAACGAAAAAATCCTAAAATGCTACCTATATATACTAATATATTATATTATGTTACTATTAATTATACTAATAATGTTAGTATGTTTGAATGAATTCTTATCTTACCTAAAGTATAAAATTTTAAGATCTTTTATTGAAATGTATCTTACTATCTTTCAGCGACTGTAATAAATATAAATTATATACAAATGTTGAGTATTGATGTGAGATAGATCTATACAATAACTAACGTTTAGAGAACAGTTCTAATAATATCTTTAAAGGTATTTGTGTTTTTATTGAGTGATATATATTAGCCGAAAGAACATGTAGATAAATTTATAACCAATTTATATTAAATTATAAAATTTATTCATGTTATATAATAGAATCGGTTTCTAAGATAATTGAAAGTGCCGCCGGTGGTGATTTAATTTATTAAGGCATAGTTCCGAGAGATTGATATTTATTATCAATACCTCAGTTAAATAATAATATTTTACAGACACATTACTTAGTAGTGGTATTAAAAGCGTATGATTCAAGCTTATATTTGTATCTTTATATGTTGTAATTTAAGCAAAAAGAAAATTCAAAATTTTGTATATAATAATTATATACTAACATATATAATATAATCTGTATTCATGTTTAGAATCGGTTTCGATGAATAATTGGGGGTTCCCTAGGTAATTAATATGAGCAGGTGTTATTTAAAGGTTAATCTCTTTTTGCAATAATAACGTATAAAAAATAATTATTACCAATTTAATTAGTATTTGATAAAAAGGTTGGCATAAATAGTAAATATATCACTGATATGTTTGTAATTAAATGACTTAATATAATTAATAATCTAAAAAAATTGTATATATACTGTATCTTCTTTCTTATTTAAAGTTGTTTCATAACTAAAATTTGGATCCAATAAGGTTAATTATTAAATATGTATACGTAAGTAGTATTATTAGTAATATATATATACTACTATTATTTGTAGTGATATACATTTCTCCTGTCCCTTAACCGTAAAATATTATCTATCATTAATATTTTATTTATATGATTTTAATTTAGAATAAAAACGCAAGTCCACGAGCGCCTATATCTTGTTAATGTATATATACTATAATATAGTATAAATATTATATTATATGTTTTATGATGTATCCAAATGAAAGGAAATTCCTATATTTTTAAATAAAACTAATGATATTCAGAATTAGTTTCATCCAAAATCTTCAAATAATATATTTGATGGGTCAGCCACGAAACCTATACTATATATATATATTTATTAAGATACTATATATGATAGCTAAAATTACTCTAATCTACTATCATATATTTGTGTCTTTTACTCTCAAAGGGCAATTTAGGCTATGCGGTTCACTTTGATATCCTATCTTCATTTACACATATTACCGAAATAATTCATATTTACATCATATATTATTTAGTAAATAATTGAGTTTAATGATACAGTCATCAATTATTATATTTTATATGAGCTGAGGTAATAGCCTAAAAGATAAATATTATCATAAAAAATTGTTAACAGTATGCTATTCATGTTTAGAGAGATCACGGATTTTACAGATAAATAATTGGTAGTACTTTAACTAAAGTTAAATTTAGGCAGTCATAATGGATAGATAGTATATTACATCTATGGCAGTTCTGGCCTCAGTAAAAAATATTTTATACAATAAATGTGAAATCGTTTGCTTATTTAACTTTGTAAGTCAAGGTGACTAATTAATATTGTTTAAATGTGTAATATAGTGTCTTGAAATTATAATGATTTATTGTTATATAATATTTATATAGATTGATATAGATCGGTTTTAATAATATATTTGGGTATCTCCTAAAGGTAAATATAGGCAGGTTTTTGAATGTTAATCTCCTTTCGTACCACAATACCCTAAATAATAAAAATTTAAACATTATATGTTTGCCAGATTAATTCTGTTAAGGGCAGCTTAAGATTTAATATTATTGATACTAGATTAGTTTGTAATAGGCAAAAAGCAATAATAATTAACTATAGGGTTTTGCAACCGAACAATCATTATATTAATATCTATCTCAATAGAGATAGTAATTAGGAAAGTACGGGAATCACGACTAAGTAATAGATTTGGGGAGAGAGACTCGTATAAAGTGAGATTTAACGGAGCAATTAGAGTTTGAGAGAGAATGTCTCGGATAGTTGCAATCAAGCCGCGGATTCGAAAGTAGATTTACGAAAGAGTTGATGTGAGTGGAGAAAATAGAGCTGTGAGTCGCGTGAAAAGAGAGCTTATTTTAATGTCTTCAAATAGATGGGATATAATAGCCAAAGAAAGTATTCTAGAAAAGATTTGTGATATATTAAGATAATGTATGAGGTTTTAGAATCCGGGTTTCAGATGAAATAAATATGGGGGAGAGCGATGACCTAAGAAAGTATTAGGCAAAGAGTATGGTTTGAAGTATTCGATCCTGAGATGTAGCACAAAACCACGTAGAAAAAACGTTAAAGGAGATAATTGATGTAGATGAAGATTGATATAAAAGAACGATAGTCACCAAAAGAGTGGCTTATTCTATATTGTTAATACGTGTGATAAAAAGAAAAAAGAAATCTAAAATGTAAAAGCGGGAATTGGAAATCCTGAAGTCCGGAAACTATCGTGGAAAGTTAGCTCAAAATATCACAACTGGATTGCGTTAAGTTGAAATTCTGTCTTCCGCAAACAAAATTTAAAAAGATCCATTTGTGGACTAACGATATTTCTAAAAGTATTTGTCTTTTTCTTCTCAATTCATAATTAATTTATCTCTTTATGTCTACAGAACCCCTCACGAATCGATTTGGTGACAGATAGGAAAATCTCCACAATGAACAATTCTTTTAAGAAGACCAGACCTCAAGCATCAGCAGCGCAAATACAAAGCATGAAAAAAACTTAGCGGGAAAAACCATCAGTTGCAAAATATTGATAATTATAAGTTTTTCAAAACACAAACAGCTCATCGTTACAACACATCAGTTAAAACACCACCATCAAAGCAAAGTGTTACAACATGTCGAGAATGCTATCTATGAAGTAATCGAAATCAAACTTTAAAAAAAACATCTGCTAAGTCCGCAAACTCAAAACTTCACTTTAATAAATGTTCTGACGTGCAGCTAATGCAGCAATTAATACAGAAATGGAACCTTAAATGGGCACACTGCTAAGCCATCAAGTAATACAACAGCTTCATAAATGTCTCTGAATGCACGACTACCATGCAATGTAATCAGATGCTACACCAGAAGAATAACATGCTTAATCACGAACAATAAAAATTAAGTTTAAATGTGTTAGATTACAGCTATCGAGCCGTAAATACAAGAAACTAATAAAACGGCACATGCTATAAGCATGCGAGATACAATTAATTTAAATGATTCTGAGAGAGAGGCAGCTAATGAATGTATCGGAAGAATACATCAAGAACTACCAACATGCCTAATCCCACGAAAATAGAAACTATCTAACAGTTGCTAGCTGCAGACTTGGTGTGATATAAAAGAAACTTAAAACTTGCACTGCTTTAAAGCATCGAGAACACCAAAGTTATATTAAATGTTCTGAGTCAATTATAACTGTAATTGTAAGAGAAATCATCGAGAATACACAGCTAATCACCGAAAATATAAAATATTTAAATGTACTGAGTTTCGCTATGAGTTTAATCGGAAAGGAGACTTAAAACAGCACAGATGCTAAGCATCGATATACAACACATTTTAATGTGTCTGAGTGCAACTATGAATGCAATGAAGAATGAAATAGATTGATACACATTCTTAACGAAAAAATATAAACATATTAACAGTTGCTGAGGCAAACTATGATGTAATCAGAAAAGGATCACTTAAAGGAGCAACATGCTTAAAGCAATCGAGATACAAAGTTAATTTAAATGTGCTGAGTGACAGCTATTGAAATACATTATAAAAAGTGATTTAAAAAAAAACAATTGCTGAAGCGATCTCAATAAAAGTAACCGAACTGAAAATGGAGAAATAAAAAATAATTATCATTAACAAAATTTCCAAATTTGCAATTCCTATTTATATTCTTAAAAAGTCCATCATAAAATAAATCACTTTTTGTACAAGATTTTTAATTTCTTTATATTTAATTAATTTAGTTTAACCTGTTAATAAAAAAATTTCGGAAACAATTATAGCAACATTGAAAGCGAAATGTTTATCTTCAAGAATCATAAAGAATCTACGTAAGGTTAAATCGAAGAAAACATTTAATAGGAAAGAGTAAATAATTTATAAGTTACCCTAAACCAGCGTTTTCTAACTGGGGCCTAGACCCAGGGCTCCTCTAAAGTTTTGATTAGGCCCACAAGGAAAATATATTATATTCAAATTGAAGGAAAAGTTGATGAAATTCTTATTAAAAAAAAATTTTTTTTTTTTCGGGGGAAACCTTAATAAAACCAGTAAAATTTCAAGTGAAATAATTGACGAAAATTCTACTACAAATTATTAAAATTAAGCAAAATCAAATGAGGCAATGAGACTTCAAAGCCTATCGGAAATACATTTTTGAATGAAAATCAAAGATTAAAACGAAAAATTAATAATATAATATCTAAATAAACTATCAAAATAATCATGAAATAATGTAAATAATTTGTAAATTAGATTTACGAGTAGTACATCTACCAGGGTGGATATTTAAGATAAGGAAAATATGCGTTTTAGGTTATTATTAAATAAAATATCAGTATCGGCAAATAAAAAATAGCATTACAATAGAATATACATAATCACAATAATAAAATGTCCAACTCCAGCTGAGACCACCACCTCATTTATTTATCGATCTGTAGGGAGCATGATTCTATACAAATGATACAAAGTCTGTTCAATCGCATGAATCGAATGTTGGGATTATATCACGGAAATGTCAAAATACTCAAAAAGTCAATATTGACTGGAAAATTTGTAGAGAGGAAGGTGTGGAAGGTCAAGGGAAAAGGTTCTCTCGAACCTTTCACCTTAGTGTAAGGGTCTCCTTTATCCAACACTATGAATTTACGAGTATTACGATAAAAATTCTATATTGTGGTTCTACTCATTTAAATTATATCTATAATTCTAAGGAGAATACTATCAATATAATATCAGATATATTTAAATGTCTAGGCTGGATTATTAATCAATGACAGAAGGATTTTAGTTATATGTAATCATAATAATTATTCAATATAGTTAATTATTTTTAACACTACAAACCATAAACAACAAATAATGATTCAAATAAATATATTGTTTATATACAACTGTTTAAATTACAAAATTTAATTTATTTATCTTCTTAGGATCAGGATAAAACAAAACGGTACAATTCTTTAAGGTCAAGAAAAATTATCCTTTTAGATTAAAAGACTATCCTTTGATTAAGATGAGTTATCCTTTTTAAGATGAGTATCCTCTGATTAAATGTATATCAATTTGTGAGTCAAGATGAGATATCCTTGGATTTAAAAATGAGATATCCTTTGATTAAGATGAGATATCCTTTTGATTAAGACATAAGATATCCTTTTAGATTAGATGAGATATCCTTTTAATTAAGATGAGTGATATTTTGAATAATATGATATACTCCTTTTGACTTATATACACATCCTTCTTGAATTAAATGGAGATCCTGTTTTAAATGAGAACCTTTTGAATTAAGATAGATATCATTTTGATTAAGATAAGATATCCTCTTGCATTTAAGATGAGATAATTTTGGATAAGATGATATCCTTTTGATTAAAAATTTTATGATATCCTTTTAGATAAGATGAGATATACCTTATTGATTAAGAGAGATATCATTTGATTAAAGAATAAATTATCCTTTTGAATTAAGATGAAATATTTTGATCTAAGATGGATATCATTTGACAGTAAATGAAGATATCCTTTGATTAAAAGATGATATATCATTTTGATGAGATGAGAACCTTTTGATCAAAATTAGATATCCTTGATTAAGATGAATATCCTTTTGATAGAATGGAGATATTCATTTTGATAAGATGAGATATCCTTTGATTAAGATGAAATATCCTTTTGAAAAAAATTTTAGCATGGTAAGTATTATTAAATCATATGCTGCGATTTAAAATTTGATATGCCTTATTAAGATGAAATATCGTTTCGATAGATATGTTATGCCAAGATTTAAAATATAATATTCTTTGATTAAGATATTAATATCCTTAATTAATTAGATCAGAATCCCTTTTGATTAAGATGAGAGTATCCTTTTGATTACAATGAAGAATCCTCATTGTTAAGATGATATCTTTTAGATTAAGATAAAGATCATCCTTTTGATTAATATGATATCCTTTTGATTAAGAAGAGATATCCTTTTGATTAAATATATCCTTTTGATTAAAATTATATCCTTTGCTTAACATCTGATAGCATATTTTAAGTTACAAGGAACATTTGATTAAAGTTATATCGTTTTATCAATGATGAGATATTCTTTATTATCATGATGAGGTTTTACCAAATTAGGAATCCTTTTGATTACAGATGAATATCCTAATATTTATAAACACTACTATAGCCAAGGTCACTCTACCTGACTCATACCAAAAAAAGAAAGGCTTCTATTTTAAAACCTTGTTTTACAAAATTAAATGCTACTTTAATTAATAAGAGTTACATTAAATTGAAATGATAACTACGACATTAGAATTAAAAATAACAAATAAAAACGTAAATTGTAAGGCAGATTAGAAGGAATCAAGACAACTGCTTAGCAAATTGTAGATAATATAAAAAGACATGTACAGGAAGGTAGTAGAAGAACTACTACATGAAATCGGCTCCGAGGAAAAGCACCGTAACAAAGGTTTTAGCTTAACGAGAGTTAGGCTTAACCGTAGGGGGACGCTACACTCCTAAAAAAAAATTTAAAAAAAAAAAAAAAAAAAAAAAAAAAAAAAAAAAAAAAAAAAAAAATAAAAAAAAAAAAAAAAAAAAAAAAAATGGCTCCACTTGCAAACATAGCAAGAATAAACAAAAAAATGAATATAGCGAAAATTGAATGGGACCTTAGGATCCTACTCTAACCTCTACGAACACAACCAACGACCTCTACAAGACAGTGCCGGACTTAATCCTACAAGAAAAGGAATTGTGACTTTATGGAATTTTAAAATAGACCGAATAATTTAGCGAAGAAAGAGTTTTTAACCAATAGAATTCCATCTAATGATCTAATACATCACTATGAAAATTTTGACGACTGGAACATTGAACTGACTCTACATGAAGTATGTCTTTCTACGCGAAAAAGGAATGGTATGATACTCGTGATTATTAGGTATTCTTATCAAGAGAAGTTGAGATTTTAAAATAGATTAGCTCTTCCTTTCCGTAAAAATAATATGCGGATGTTGATTCTCCGTAAATGGTAATTGAGCTGTTATAATTGGTCGACAAAATCCTTTGCAAAACAAGACATGCACTAATAGTTGCATATATATCGACTGCTGTTTTCCTTACGACAACATTGTTTAAAATTTAGCCAACTCTGATATAATGGTGTAATCACTCATAACACCAATGAAGAAGAGAAGATCAGAGGTGTCAAAACAACTAAGAAAAACCACCACCTTTGAAACGTACTGAACTTATGTTACTGATTGAAATGAACACTGCGAATAGATGAAGTTTACTGTTGCAAAGACTCGTAAATGTGTCATGTCAACCATGTAAATAGCTACATGAATGCCCTGTGGCAGTTTTAGGCCTTGATGAAGACAGCATTTTATTCCTATTCTATATCCCACACGACCTCACTTTCGTTTACACCGACAGTTCTAAATCGGAGGGGGGTACGTGCGTAGTGCTTCTGTGTGGTTTTCAGATTGAACAGTTTCTTAAACATCTCCTTCAACAACACTTCGGTTTTTGCCAGCCAAACTAATAGTCACTTTTTTTTTTTGAATTGAACAGGGATTAAATCATCCCAAATCTCCGGACGAAAAAGTTTTTTCTTTACAATTTCTCCAACACTTTCATTATTCAGTTCTTTCCAAATACCAAATCTCCCTGATCCACTTGGCTCCGACTATAATTCCGACCCATGCTTCACAATTTCAAAAATTGAAAATAATATAATTAACAATAAGTAATATAATAATATAATATAATATTATTTATATTATTATCATATATTATATATATTAAATATTATATTATATTTTAATTATTAATTAAATATATATATATTATATATATATATATACTATATATATATATAATATAATATATATATGGGTTGTATATACGCTAGCTAAAGATGGGGCCTTCTCCCCCTCTACTTTAATCCCCCCCTCCCCAAAATTCGGGTTGCACCTCCTCACTTCGCATCGATGGCGGGGTGGAAAAAAATATTATAAATGAACCTATGGGTAAAAAGCGACCCATGGCACTCGTGGCACTCACCCATGACAACTCCATTAGTCATTCAAGCACTCTATTGGCAGTCTGCACTCGTGATAAAAAGCCTGAGTATTAGATCTGTGAAAATCATTTTCGTTCCAGATACGTAATTTCAAAAGCTTTCAAATTTATATATACAAATGGAAATTAACCGCTTTAAAGCGCTATTCTTTTAATTAACCGTTAATTTTTCGTTAAACTTTTAACCTTTCGTATTTCGCAAAGAAGTAATACGACATTAACGAAGTTAAATTTTCCCCTAATCCGTTAACCGTTAACTTAACTTACGAGTAGTTCCTATGTAAAATATTTACTTATCAATTTATTAAATTCGTATTAGATTCATTTCAATAGAGATAAAACATTTTTTTCTTTCAAAATTTCCTAAACGCTCACTCTCAATGGCTCAAAAAATGTGTTTATATTACTCGGTTATTATCAGCTTGAAGAATGTTTAACACAGGCTTGGAAAAAACCCCGAGTTTTGAGGGAATG
>JABUQX010118823.1:27500-28924 GCA_015478945.1 Trachelipus rathkii | reverse complement strand
ACTAAGAATGGCGCTTGACCATTTTGGAAATAACTTTGGAGATTGATGAGGTTTATTAGTGTCTAGTATGTAAACACAGTTGCCAGATATATATGGTCTTTGTAATAAAAGCTTGTATGTTGTGTATTTATTTGTTCTTTTTGCAGGAATCTAATAAATGTTTGACGAGCCGCGTTTTCTGAACCATGTTTGTTCTTTCTGCTAATTCTCAATGTAATCATTAAACAATATGTTTGTGGAGGTGGTGTTGGAAGTATTGAAGGGACTTATAATTATTACTTAAGTGATCGTTATGTGAATCTAAATTATATGAGGATTTGCATGCATTGACCTTAATGAAATCCCTCTCTTCATTAAAATTATTGTTATAAGTCTTTAAATTTGTCCATGCAAAAGAGTTCCTCGGTCCCGAAAATTTTCCACTTTTAGTCAGTTGGTTGACCTTCATTTGAGGTCCAAAGATCGCCACTTTTGGAAGGTTTTAATAAGATGAATTTGTTATCTAAATTTAGTTACACTCCGAAACCAGGAACCTTCTTATTTCAAGTATATAATAGAATGACGAAAAGCCATTTAGAAATATCTTTCGAGGCAAGGCCGTCCTCTGAGCTCTAATCAAAGATGGGTGATTTGCGTTGTTTGAGTAAAAAAAAAATATATGTGCTTTTAGGGAATATGGGAAATAGTGTGTATATATTTTTTTTGTCTGAAGATCGTCTTGTCTCATATCTGCTATAAGTTGGTATTTATCCAATGTGAGATATCGCGAAACAAAGATTGTTTGTTAAGCAAATGAAAGAAATTAAAGAGAGTGTAAGGATATGTATTTTCACACACACAACAGAGAGAGAGAAGAGAGAGAGAGAGAGAGAGAGAGAGTGGGGAGAGAGAGAGAGAGAGAGAGAGAGAGATAATCGATTTTATCTGTATCACATGAAGTGAGATTTTGTGATGATTATAATGACTAGAGTAAATATATATATATATATATATATATATATATATATATATATATATATATAATTATATTATATATATATATATTATATACTATATATATATATATATATATATATATATATATATATATATATATATAAGTTCATGGTGCTGAAAAATATGTTGTGTTTTTTTACCTTTTTTTCAGTATTGTTAGTATATGATACTAACAATAAATCTGAGTGCTGATGAGCAGGATCAAAAATTTTAAATCTATTATTTATTAAATTATTTTATAATATCGTACTTTTTTACGCATCGTGCGTTTGGCAGCACCCATGAATAGAGCGACGTCTCGGGATATTTTCTGTAGTGCAAAAATCCTACCCGAAAACAAGAGAAAAACTGTTACGCAAAGTAGATCCATATAGGCGTATGTCGACAATTTACTGCATCGTCGATCCATATAGGTTAGCGTTGAGTTT
>JABUQX010118823.1:15000-22500 GCA_015478945.1 Trachelipus rathkii | reverse complement strand
TATATATATATATATATATATCATATATTATATATATATTATTTGTAAAGAGTATTACACGGCAATGTAGGGGTCTCCAGCCGACGGGGAACACAGGGGGGGGGACGTTTTCATACCCCGTAGGGGGGCCCGTAGCCAGGAATTTTTTTTCGGGGGGGCTGCGACTTTCGCAAGTGGTTCCCTTTTGTTTTAAATTATTATAATATATATATATATTATATATATATATATATATAATTATTATATATATATTATATAATATATATATATATATTATATATATTATATATTAATATATATATACAGGGGAAATAACGAGAGATGTGGGCGAAGGGAAGAAAAGGCTATTTAAGATGCGAAGGCGTATAGAAAACCAAAAAGCGTAACTAGAAATATAAAAGATAGAAACGGAGAGATTTTCTTGTGAGACCAGAAGAAAGAAATGATAGATGGACCGAATACTACGAAGATCTGCTAAATGTAGAATACAGAGAACAAGAGGAAGAAGCTGCAGATCAGACGAGGGAGGAAGAAGAGGAGGAAGGCGGAGAGATAACGGTGGAGGAATATGAGGAGGCTATAAAAAAGATGAAGAAGGGTAAAGCTCCAGGAGAGGATGGAGTGGCTGTGAAGTTGGTGGTGGAGGGAGGAGAGGAGCTGAAAGGGAGATCATCGTTTTGAGAACAAAGTGTTGGGAGAGAGGGAAAGGTGCCGGAAAAGGTGGGCAAAGCATTAATAAACGATATTTAAAGGTAAAGAGATGCAGGAAGCGTGTAATTAATTATAGAGCGTCCTTTCACTTGATGAACCATTCTGACGAAAATATACGAAAGAATATTGGAGAGGAAGTTGAGAGAGAAGGTAGAGCCGAGATCGGAGAAGAGCAGTACGGGTTATAGAATAGGAACGAGAACGACAACCCTTATTCACACTGAGAATGGTCTCGGAGAAAATGCTGGAATATGGCAAGAGTTTCTTGTGTGCCTCAATCTATCTACAAAAGGGCATTTGATGGTGCCAAAGAAAAAAGCTCTGGGGAAAGCTATGAGAGGGGAATTATGGTTCTGAAGGGTTAGATTAAAGAAGGCAATAGAAAGTATGTATGAGAAATGCAGTTGTAATGTTAGAACTGAGTGCGAGAACGATAGATGGTTTGAGGTGAAAACAGGAGTGAAGCAGGGGAGTGTTTTATCGTCACTGATGTTTATATTATATTTGTGATAGGGAAAGTGAAAGAGAGACTGGGAAAATTTGAAGGGGACATAATGACATATGCCGACGATCTGACATGTTGGAGCGAGAGAGCGAGACGATTCGAGAAATGGTGGAGTTGTTTGCGGAGGAGTTGGAGGAAGCAGGGATGAAGATGAACGTACAGAAGACAGAGATATTAACAGTAATCGGAAGAGATGAGGAGGGGATGAGGATGATGGTGAGAGATGAGGACGTGAAGGTGGTAAATACCTGCAATTATCTCGGAGGATGTTTTAACAGAAGGGGAGGAAGTGGAGGAGAGATTACTCGAAGAATGGAAAAGTATGGATTAGTTATGAAAGCGGTATGCCCCATGATGAAAGATAAAAACATCGGAATAGAGATTAAAAGAGTGATTTTTAACAGTATACTGACTCCGACGCTGCTGTACGGAGCGGAACCATGGACAACAACGAGAAGAGAGGAGAGTAGAATACAAGCGGCGGAGATGAGGGTATTAAGAACTATGATTGGAAAAAGTAGGAGAGACAGAATAATGAATGAGGTAATTAGAAAAGGTATAGGGGTGAAGAAGATGATACTAAAGATGGATGTGGGGAGATTGGGATGGTGGGGACATCTGGAGAGGAGAGAATTCCGAAAAGAAGATGGAAATGGACACCAGAGGGCAGAAGACCAAGGGGAAGACCGAAGAAGAGATGGACGGAGTCGCTGAAGGAGTCTCTGGAAAGATGTCAGCTACCAAAAATGAGAGTGCTAAAAAGAAGAGGAATAGTGCAGGAGAGGGATGTCTGGAGAAAGACGCTTGCGCGGCTGAGAGAAAAAGAATTCTTTCCTAGGAGGAAAAAAAGAATATAGATATATATATATATATATATTATATATATATATATTATATATATATATATATATATAGTATATATATATATATATATATATATATATTATATATATTATTATATTATATATATATATATATATGTGCACTCCATTATAACTGTGGCAAAATTTTAATTTATGTTCGTACTTATGCTAAGATTTGCGCGAGCAAAATTTTAGCATAAGTCGAAAGTGAAATAATATATAAACTCGTCCTTTTTGAAGATACTCTTCAGTCAGATCAACATTAATTAAGAATCAGAGAAAATTCTCACTCAAGATTACTCTCTCCAGAATCCTCCGCAAGAGCTGATAAACTTCAAGGGAAAGGCTGCGACTTGAATTTCGATCACAAACACAAATTCTCGCACAAAAAATAGGGTGGAAAAACGCGCTGGAAAAGGCTGTGATTACAAATCGCCTACGAAGAGAGAGTATCTCAACAGAAGGGACTTTTATTACTTCAAACTTTTATTAAATATATCTACTTATGTTGAATAAAAACTTCATTTCAAATATGGATTTCTAATTTACCAACCTCTTATATAGGGTAGGGTGCTTGCTCATAAAAGAAACCACCAATCTAGCAAGGACATACCCCTTATATATATATATATATATATATATATATATATATATATATATATATATATATTATATATATATATATATATAATATATATATATTAGTATATATTAATTATAAATAATTAAATAATATCCTTCGAACGAAATTATATATATATATATATATAATTCTCATAAGAACTTACCATCGTTTTATAAGGTCAATTTCAGTTTCCTTGCTTTTTGACTGAAGTGATTCAAAATATTTTCATTGCTGACTTCTGTGCTAAGATCTCGATGATTTGACAGTAAAGCAAGACTTGTATTGCGATCCTCTCCAACACTGCTAAGATATTCAGGAGAGAGAGTAGCAATGTTAGGAAACCTCCTCTTGTCACACTTAGCCAAAGCACCGATCGCAGTTTTTGTTTTTTTCATTTTCTAACAGCCATTTACGCTGCCAGATACACCACTCTCCTTTTAGTGTATCCTCGTTGAGGGTCTAGAAGGTCGTCTTTATAAAGAGGATGCTTTTTTCAATATGGCTTTTATAAGGTACATTGGCACTTTTTCTGGTAAAATATTACTGAAGTTGAAATGAAGTGGTTCATGCGAGAGGAATTGATCAGTCAACGAAGAAATCAGATCATTAATAAACGGAAATAAAATTGCAACGATGTTTCTGGAACTTCGTAGTTCTTGGAATTATTTCATTACCTAAGCTGTCGCATACATTTTAGCTTGTGTTAAATATGGTTTTAAAAATACTCTGTGTCTGCCTTTTGTCTATCTTTTTCGAGAAGTTGAATAATGTCTTTTACTAAGTTTATTGCACGACAATGCCCAAATGACACTCATGTAACTGTTTTGACAAGTGTGGTTATTCCAAGGAATTTAGCTTAAAACGTTTAAATGTTATTATAAATCAATTAGTGATCTGAATTAACAACGAAGTAGTTTTCTTTGATAATTCACCAGGCCATTCCTTTATTTCTTCCAATGACGCAAGTATGGCTTCCAAGAGTCTCTTTTAAAAAAAGAAATGCGCTTCATGCCGTTTCACACCATCTGGTCTCCTCACAAGCTTCTTGATCCTCTTGTTATTTTGATTACTAGAAAACTCTTTTATTTTATCTTCAAGAAGTTTTGTGCGCTTCGGACTCGATCGAAAAAAGTGCATATTTCAGACGCCTTAATGTCGTTTCGAATTCCTGATTTTTAGAAAGTCTTGAGAGACATAGATTTTAAAAAACAATGTGCTACACAATGTGTGTATAGAGCTTTAGAATACTCATTCCGAATGACATATTGCACTCCTCGGAATTCGCCTCTCATGGAAGAGGCTCCTTCATATCCTTGGCCTCTTAAATTTTCGAGATTTAAACCAAATAGACGAGTCTCTCCAAAATTACATTTGCCATTGGCTTTCCTTGAGATATCATAAAACCGGAACAAATGATAAAAAAAAAATTCCCTTCTCTTAAGTAAAAGGAGCATAAACCTTCCATATCACCACAATCGCGTATCTAACACAATGTGAAAACTGTTTCTGTTTGGAAAAATATCATGGTGTCATCAGCTAATACTGAAAAAAATTAATTTTTGATTAACTCCTTTCCTATTTTCCTTTGTATAAGCTGACTAAATGACTGTAATATTTCATTCTGTATCATCGGACTGTATACATTGAATTTTTGGACGATAGAGGTAAGTGGTTCTTCAAAACCTGGTCACCTCCATTTGCTCGAAACCTAAGAAGGCTTCTAAAATTCCGTCATTTTCAGCTGGAGTTGATAAATCAATACGTCCAGTGTCACTTTTGAGACCCTTAATGCAAAGACCTTGCTGGCCACCAATAAACGTATAGTTTGAATTATTCGTACCGTTTTTCTTATTTTTTCTTCACATTTTTTCTATTTTGAGTGTCCAGTGTTTGGACTATGCTTCGATTTTTTTTCTGAATAAGAGCTCAATATTATCTTATATATATATATATATATATATATATATATATATTTATATATATATATATATACTATATAATTATATATATATTATATATATATATATTATATATAATAATTTATATATATATATATATATATATATATATATTTAATATATATATATATAATATTATATAATATATATTATATATATATATATATAATATAATATATATATATATATATATTATATATTAGGGGATAGCACCGGATCTCCGCTCCCGCTCCAGCTTGGGCCGGAGTTCCGCCTTTTAAAGATCTCGGCTCGCCGGAGACCACTAGTCTCCGGCTTTCTCCGGCCGAGATTCTATATTTTTAAAAAGGTAGTTTTGAAATAAAAATAGTTAGAATTCATTGAAAGTAAAAATGAGACATTTAATGAAATAAATTTATTTAGAAGAACTGATTCATACAAAAGTGCAAAAAATTATTTTAATATTTTTTTGCTGTAGTGATAATATTAAATTTAGTCAAACTAATAACTAATATTATAACTATAATAATATATAATAATATGAATAGGCCTATATGAAACCATTTTCTAAATTGACTAATTATTTTGATAAACAACTTAAAAAGGTTTGATTTCCAAAATGACTACCCCTAACAAAAAATACATTTTTGATAAATCTAGCTTTAAAAATTGCAATTACAAGAATAGATAAATGAAATTTCGAAAAGAATTTTAACTACATGCAAAATCTGAGCGAAGACTAAAAAACTTATTGATTTATAATCATTTGTCTTTGGCTCATTTTCGAACTTTAAATTTTTCAAATTAACATTTTGAAAAACTATGATATATATATATATAATTTATATGTATATATATATATATATATATTTATTATATATTATAATATATATATATATATATATATATATATAATATATAATATATATATATTATATTATAAAGTGATGTACCAGCTGTTATCGATATTGTATAGAGTATCACAATAGAATTTTTTGAGAAAATTAAATTATATTGCTAAACACAAAGTCAGTGAAAGGAAAGTTAAATAGTTTATGCATTGCTATTTAGGTAACCATTCTCTAATATTTAAAATCAAATGCTCTTAAATTATGATGAAGAAACAGGAGCTGATCAGCTAATGTTGGAAAAAGACGATTCCTTTTACTTGTATAAATATTTCCTGCTTGGCTAAACATTCTCTCGCTAAATACACTTGAAGGTGAAGCAGAGAGATATTTCCTAGCTAATTCAGGTAGATGCAATCAGGATAAAGAGCTTTTCTTTCTTTCCACCATAACAGTGGATCAGCATCCGATTTTCGTTCCATGAGTGGTGCTGCAAATTATTTACCCACAGTAGTTTGAATAGCATTTTCTAATTCATGTTGTTTCCTCTCACTGCTGTTTCTACGTTTGCATTTTAACTTTTTTCTTCTTTGATCAGTTTCACTTGGTTTGATTGTATCTGAATATTCTTCATTTTCTTCTGACGATTTTTCTTGTAGCATGTCATCAAAGCACTTCCAGAAAATTGAATGTTTCCTTCTCAATACTTGCCGTTTCATTTTCAGAATCTGAACTTAATGTAATGCTTTCTTTAGCTTTTATAAAAAGTTTTACTTCTTCTTTGAGCATAAATTTTATTTTATTCTGATCAATAATATCAAAGGGAGCTAATTTGTATTGTGGATTTAGAACTGTTAGAAGTACATAAAGTTTCTTCTCTATAATGGTACCAAAACGTTCAGTAACAGAATTTAAAAGCTCATCTTTCATAGTTTTTACACCGCTATCCTTCCAAGTTTTTGCTAAATATTTTTTGCAATGCATTAACTGCAGGTATAACAAAAGATAAATCTACATCATCATCACTCGCTCTTTTAGTTAATTCTTCAAATGGTTGTAGCAATCTAATTATATTCTCCATTAGCTTCCAGTGATTTGCATTTAAGATATCTAGATTGTTTTTCGAATTTGAAGAATATATAGTAATTGCAATTTTTTGTTCTATGATCCTTTGCAGCATATAATATGACAATTTTCCATCTTGTTTCCACACCTTGGATAAGCTTTTGTATTTGCAAATTTTGAGATTTTTGAATTTCAGTTAACTTAGTTGCAGCAATTGGTGATCTACTAAAATGACCTACAATTTTCCTAGATAAAGTAATTAAATCTTTAATTGATTTTTGAGAAAATATAACATCATGTATTACTAGCTGTAAGGAATGAATAGAACATTTATAACACCTGTCGCTCTCATACCTTTTGTAATGTTAGATGCATTATCTGTTAGGACAATATGAATATTTTCTTTTTTTAAATCCCAGCTCTTAAGTATTTCCTCACATTTTAGACATATATTTTCTGCTGAATGAGAAACACTAAAACTACTGATTTGTAATGTTCCATTCTTCCTTTGAAAATCTTTATCAATCCAATGCCCTAACATACTTATAAAGCCTTCATTGTTATATGACTAATATGAGTAAGTCCAAATATCAGACGTTAATGATATTGCTTGAATTTCTTGCAGCTGAAGTGTTATTTTGTTTTTTACCCTTTTATATATTGTTGGGATAATCTCTTCTAAAAAGTACCTCCTTGATGGAATATTATATTGTGGACATACGTGATTTATTAACCTCCTAAATCCAATGTCTTCTACAAAAGAAAATGGCAGATTGTCCACAGCAATCATTTCCCTAATTTTGAAATGAATTTCTGTGCTTTAATGTCCCAAATCTTTGTTTTCTGTTATTTCAAACAGTGCAGGCTGAAGAAATCTTTTTTTAATAGAGGTAGAAATTGATGATATGGATAAACATGGATCATCATCTGCTGTGTCTGTGATATA
>JABUQX010118823.1:0-10000 GCA_015478945.1 Trachelipus rathkii | reverse complement strand
ATATATATATATATATATATATATATATATATACTATATATATATTATATATAATATATATATATATATATATATATATATATATATATATATATATATATATATATATATAGCAATATGAGGTCAGCGTTTCGATTAGCCGTTCATATGTATCTTAAAAAACTATAATGCTACAGTAAAAGGAATACATTTTTTGGAATCAGCGTAAAATTTTAGCTATGAAACTCTTTAAAAAAATAAAAAAATCGGTTTTAAAAAAATGTGAATAAAATGTAGAATAGTAATTTTAAACTTATTTTAATTAACGTAACCTTACATTGCCTTTTAAATATTGGGTGGTGTTTAAAACTAAAGAATACCAAAGGGTATACCGCCCCGATGGCAGGAGTCGGCTCTCTCGGCCTTCCGGGAAACGACGGGGTGTAGGACTATTTCCACCCCTCCGGAGGGTCTCCGGAACCCCCGCCTATGGTATTTGGGTGTCGCGGGGTTTCCTTCGCCCCTCCCCTACTGGATATGGAAAATGTCCCCCCTATGTTCCTCGTCGCTCTCGAGCCCCTTACTGTCGCCGTATTACTAGTATATATATTATAGATATACTATATATATTCTTATATATATAATATATATATATATATATATATATATATAAAAATATATATATAATAAATATATAATATTACATATAAATATATATATATATATATTATATAGTATATATAAAGTACTTGTAATTTTGTGCAACGTGAGAGAGATTTTAGCGTTTCAGACCCCCGTTATAATGAACTGTTTTTAGAGATGCCAGATGTTTGATAGAATTTTTCAATTAACACAAACATATTAATTGCATTATGTTATACTCAATTATTTCAATAAATGTATAGCTCTATTTAATAATGTCTCATAACTAGACATTTACGCTGATCCAAAAAGATGTATTTCTTTTTACTGGTACATTAATATGTTTTTAAAGGATACATATGAACGGCTACTCGAAACGCTGCAGTATATACCATGATACTATTTATAATATATATATATATAAATATATATATAATATGATGAATATATAAATATATATATATATATATATATATATATAGTATTAATATATATACATATAATATATTATATATATATATATATAGTATATATTATATATATGCGTCAACTGATGCCAGGTGCCTGCTTTCTTAGATGGTCTCTAGAAATAAGGTGCAAGAAGAATAAGGAACTAGGGGAGGGGTTGCGACATAAGGAGAGGTGTCCGGTGGGAGAGGGTGGAGGGACGAGATTCCCTGTAAACGTAATTCCCCCCTCCCCGGCAATATACATCGTCGAGATTCATCCCTAGGGTACTGTCTTAACATTTTTAAAATATCAATTAAACATTTTCGAAGTTAAATACACAGAATTCGCAACTGAATATATATATATATATAATAATATAATATATATATATTATATATATTAATATTAATATTATATATAAACATATAGATATAATATATAATAGTATAAATATAATATATATATTTATAATATATATATATATATAATATATATATATAATATATATACTATATATATATATAATATAATAATATATAAATATATATATAATATAATTATATAATATAGATATAATATATATATATATATATATATAGGCACCTTGGATGTTTGTATACTTATATTGGGCGAATATTGCCAGTATTTTGCGGAAAAATTAATATTTGAATCGAGGTAACCGTACTAATTCACATGCCATACACATCATTATATACTATATATATATATAATTATAGATATAATTATATATAAACTTATATATATAATATATATATAGTATATATATAAATATATAATAATATATATATATATTATATATAATATATAATATATATAGATATATATATATAGACTAGTGGCGTAGAAGAGAATTTGTTTTTTTTCGGGGGGCCAAACAAAAAGTTCTTTATAATTATATATATATATTATATATAATACATATATAATATAATATATATAATAATATATATAATATATACTATATATATATAATATAATATATATATATATATATATATATATAGTAGATAGATATATAATACTATAATATATATATATATAGTACTATTATATATATATATATATTATATTATTATATATATATATATATATATATATATAATATTTAATATATTATATATATGTATAATATATATAATATATAGATATATATATAAATGTGAAGGACAAAATATTAAATTCCTAAGGAAAAATGGGATGTTAAGAATTTATATGAATTACTAAAACATCTTACCTTAAAATGTTAAATTTAATCGCCTGACATGAGAGTGAGCGTAGTCTAGAGATAACATCTTCAATTTTATTTCAATATTTCGATGTTACAATAAGTCTTTCATCTCCAATAGTATTCTCAAGTAGGTTTTCAAGTCTTAATGGTGAAAAGCTTCTTTCTACTGAAGCATTACACACGGATTAAAATTGCCAGTATTTGCAACACAAGATGTAAATATTGGAAATTGTGACTGCGAACAAGAAAATAGAAGTCCATCTATTGCGGTTTTGGGCGATCTGTGCTGTGGTGCCATTTCAACTTCCATAAATCCCATTCTCTTTTAACTAAATCTTCATTTGGGCTTTCGAGATCTTCTTGCTAAATATTAACACAATTCTTTTATCTCTCATATGACACATTAAACCGTTCGGTATGACAAATGCAAGGAAAATTTAAAAAAAAACCTCTCTCCTAATGCTGATATTAAATCTTCCAAAATGGTATAAAAATGGATGTGCGTTAATATGCTGTGGATCGGAAGTAGGAATGTTGAGTCTGTATTTTTGGAATTTGTGAATTCTTGGTACAGCATTTCAATACTCAGTTCAGATTTGCAGATGTGCTTACACATTCTTCAAAAATCAGCTGAAATTCTAATGTTGCATTTTTCAGATGGTTTCCAGTTTAGTTTTTAACTAATGGACTTACGAGACGAGATTTGTTCCTGACAGCGACGAATTAAATAAAATTAATTTAACTTCTGCACTTTATTATTAACGGATATGATACTTAAAAATTTTGAGTGTCTAGAAAATTTCGGGGGGGGCCCCCCAGGCCCCCCCAAATACGCCACGGTATATATATATTAATAATATTAATATATATATAATAAATATATATATATATATTATATATATATATATATATAATATATATATATATAGTATATATATATAAAATATATATATATTATATATATTATATATACTATATATATATATATTATATAGTAGTAGCTTATTTATATGATATTATTATATATATATATATATATATATATATATATATATATATATAGGTCAAGTTGCATAATAACGGAAGAAAAACTATAGACTTTTCAAAGAACTTCATTTAGAATAAAAGTTTCATAAATATATGTTGAACCTAAAAATCATACTAATTTGTTTAAAAAAAAATAATTAACTAAATTTTTCAATATGAAAAAATTTATACTCCGCGATTTTACGTTCTCCATTTATAGACAGACGACAACTGTACGACATTTGCTTTAAACTATTCTGGCTGGCACCAAATTATAAGTTTTCTTTATTTTTTTTATTGGAAAACTTAAATAAAAATTATATATATATATATATATATATATATATATATATAAATAATATATATATATATATAATATAATATATATATATATATATATATATATATATATATATATACGTTAGGTTAATTTACGTTAGGTTTGGGTAGGTTACTTAGGTTAGGTTAGGTTAGGTTAGGTTAGTTAGGTTAGGTTAGGTCAGGTCACGTCAGGTCAGTTCGTTTTTTTCGTTGAATTCACATGATCTATATATATATATATATATATATATATATATATATATATATATATATATATATATATATATATATATATATATATATATATATATATATATATATATATATATAAATAAATATATTATATATATATTATATAAAATAAACACAATAATACATAATATAATATATATATTATTATATATATATAGTACATATATAATATATATATTTCAATCCTAAACTGAATTTATGTTATTTAACAATTCAACAAGACAAACTCAAGATTGTCGTGTCATAACTATTACTGACGAATCAAATAATGCGTACGTAACTAGTTTATATAGCATAAATAATACGCCTGCAAACGTTAGATAAATCACATATTTTATTTCATTAATTATTATTTTTTAATAAAATTTGTAATACTTCTAAAGACGATTTTTATATTTAATAAATATTATCTAATTTTTCATTTAAATAAACTTTTTTTTAAAAGTGCCCTCATCTTTTTCCGGTTTTATGCATCTTCACCATATATATATATATATATATATATATATATATATTATATATATAATATATATGTATATGTGTGTGTATATATATATATATATAATATAATATATATATATATATATATATAGAATATGATTAGGAACCGACCGGGCCCCGGCCCCGGCCCCGCCCCGGCCAACCCCGGCCATTTTTAGCGACCCCGGCCCCGGCCCCGGCCCCTGCCAAAAATCAGGGAAAACCGGGGTTTTCTACCGGGTTAACTGTAAATTTACAATAAACTTACACTAAATAATAGAGGGTTAGATCAAACAAAATAAAAAAATATATTTAAGTTCCATACTCCTTTGTGATAATTTGATTGCCAAAATATATAAACATACCTAAATATAAGCAATTTTTTTTTGTATTAACTTATGATTTCAAATTAAAAATGAGGCCAAATTATAATTTTCCGAGTTTTAACATAAAAATATTCGAAATTGTTAATATCATAAACGAATTCGGAAAAAAGGATAATAAATATAATTGTTAATAATATTAATGTATTTATTATTTATTTAAATAAATATCTTCAAAAAAATTAAATATTTTTCCGAAATCTCTTTTCAAAATTATTTTTTTTTTAGAATAATACATATATTTATATTTATATATATCAACTATATATATATATATATATATATATATATATATATATATATATATATTATATATATATATATATATATATATATATATAATATATATATATCATATATATATATATATATAATATATATATAGTATTTATATACCTTGTAGAGAGGACCCGCCCTGGATTCTTTTTTAGTATTATGCCTTACTGTCACTTCATTTTATTACTAAATGTATACAAACACAATTTAAAAACATTGTTAAAGACACTTCTTTTTTAATTGAATCAAATTTTTAAAAAGGAAAGCTATTTTCCGGACTCGACAACGCGATCCATAGAGCCTATTCAGGGCTAAAGGACCTGGAATTCTTGTCTTGACTCTTCCATCAGTCTCAATGTGGTTCTCAGTTGGTCTGCCTATTTTCTTCATGGTGTTGTTGAATATTTGATGTTTTCAGATATTCATTTGTATAAAATCTATCTTAACCTCACCGGGATGCTTATTGTAGTTGTTACTATTATAATTGCAAAAGGATTCCATGATTTGCGATGGTTCGTGTGATTAATATTTCTGATCATCTTTATAGTGTTGATATTGATAGAGTGGCCTGTGTACGCCTATGACTTGTTAAAACTGAATTTATGCTGTCCTTGCTGCAGGTCATCTGTATTGTGATTTTTTCTTCTTTTCAAATCATGGTTCACCGTAATATGTTAGGCAAGTATTGCAGGGATGTGGAATAACGAAGCTTTGGGGGAGCATTTTCTTTGTTTTGGGGTTTGAAATGTTTTTAAGCGTGATGTTATTTGATTGGAATGAGGGTAAATTTTTTGGGTAATATTTGTATTAACGAATATAATGCGTAATGAGATTAGGTAAAAAGATAGTGTTGGCTATTTTTCGGGGGAAAGGTGCTATAGGACCTCTTTTTTGCTTTGTTAAATGTTTTGTGATGAAAAACTCAGGATAGTAAAAGTATTTGAAAGTATTGGGTATTTAGTTTCTTGTGCTAGAAGAGGGGGAGAGCATATTACGAAAAGCACGGAGAAATAGAGATGACAGAACAGCTAATTTTGTGTTTGGGAATGATTAGATAGCCAATGTATATAGTTTGGTGCGAATGTTGTTTCTATATATAGTAAATGCAAGTGATTGTTATTCCATGTGATTAAGGTATCGAGGAAGGGGATAGAGTTTTTGAGGCATTCTATCGTATACTGAACGTGAAGGATGATAGGAATTAATAAGTTTGACATCATTAGGTTGGTGTTGTGAGGGAGGGAAACAAAAATGTCATCTACATATCTAAGCCAAACTATTGTTTAATAAAGGGTGGGGTAAATTATGATAAAATTCTGTTAGTTCCATATATATGAGAGATTAATGAGATGTTTTAATATATGAAACGAGAAGGCCAATCTCTCATTACAACATAACTTCTCTCATTTTTAATGCAAATATTACAAACAAACTTTCGGCCTTAGTATGGGATCCCCACTGTCTCCCGATACTCAGTTAACATAATTATAGGAACTAAACAGAATTTCATCAATTTTTACAGCCCACCTTTATAAACAATTAGTTATGGATTAGATATTAATTGACATTTCTATGTTCTCCCCTCCCTCACAACACCAACCCTAATGATGTCCTACCAACAATATATACCCTCTATTCACCTTCAGGTTCAGTTACGAATAGAAATGCCTTCAACAAACTCTATCCGCCTTCCTCGAAACCTTAAATCACATGGATAACAATTACTTGCAATTTACTATATATAGAAAAACCAACATTCGCACCCAACTATTATACATTGGCTATCTAATTCCCCAAACACACAAAATTGGCTGTTCTGTCATCTCTATTCTCCGTGCTTTTCGTATATGCTCCTCCCCTCTTCTAGCACAAGAAACTAAATACATCCACGATACTTTCAAATCACTTTACTTTCCTGAGTTTTTCATCACAAAAGCATTTTAACAAAGCAAAAAAGAGGTACTTAAAACACCTTTTCCCCGAAAAAATGCACACCTCCTTTTACCAATTCCTCAATTAACATTATATTCGTTAAAACAAAATATTACCAAAAAATATTAACCCTCATTCCATCAAATAACATCCCCTTAAAAAAAAGCATTCTCAAACCCGCAAAACGAAAAGAAAATTTCCCCCAAAGCTGTATATATCACATCCCCAGCAATACTTGCAATAAAAACATATATAGGTGAAACCATAGATTTGCAAAAGAAGAAAAAATCAACATACAGATGACCTGCACAAGGACAGCATAAATCAGCTTTAACAAGTCATAGGCGTAACACAGCCCACTCTATCAATATCAACAATATAAAGATCAGAAATATCATCAATCACACAAACCATCGCAAAATCATGGAATCCTTTGCATTTTATAATAGTAACAACCACAATAAGCATCCCGGTGAAGATAAGAATAGAATTTATACAAAATGAATATCTGAAAACATCAAATATTTCAACAACACCATGAAAAAATAGCAGACCAACTGAAACACAATTGAACTGATGAAGATCAAGAAAGAAATCCAGTCCCTTAGCCTGAATAGGTCTCGCGTGTCGGTACGAAAATTAGCTTTCCTTTTTAAAATTTATTTCATTAAAAAAAGTGTCTTTAACAATGTTTTTAATTTGTGTACATTTTGTAATAAAATGAAGTGACAGTAAAGCATAATACTAAAAAAGATCCAAGGGCTTGCACTCTCTAAGGTAAACTATATCACTACGACAAAGTAGTTCTTAAATTATATATATATATAATAATATATATATATAATATATATAATATATATATATATATATATATAAATAAATATATATATATATATATATATATATTTATAATATATAGATATATATATATAATACTATATATATAGTATTATAAACTATAATATATATATATTAATATATATATATATATATATATAACTAATATATATATATATAATATATATATATATAATATACTATATATTTAAATACAACTCTATTCTTCTAGAAATAATTATTTTCTAAGAAATTTCTTTCGGAAATATTTATTTAATTAATTAAATGTATTCCTTTTTATAATTTAAATTAATTAATTAATTGAAAGTATATTTAATTTCATCCTAGAGTTTTAAACTCTTCAGGTTCTTTGACCTACATTCTAATTTTAGCTAACACCCGGCCCGGCCCCGGCCCCGTCCCCGGCCCCGCGCCCCGGCCCCGGCCAAAAACCAGGAAAAACGTCGGTCCCGTAATATATATAGTATCTATATATATATATACTATATATATATATATATACTATTATTATTATATATATATATAATATACTTATATATATATAAATAAATATATATATATATATATATAATATATAGTATATATATATTATATATACTATATATATATTTAACGCAAGAGCGACTGCATTTTGACCGTCATGTCCGCAGTTGACTTGGGAAATGACCTGAACTCCAGAGGAATTTTGGAATTTTTTTCAGCGCACCAATGTAAGTAAGCGGCGACTGCTCGTTTTAGGGCGGATGACCTGAATTTATACCACCTCTGGTTGGCTAGATACCGTGAATTTGCTGTAGTGATGCTTCGGTATTACAGGGAAAAAGCGTAGGGTGGGGAGGGGTACGGTTAATACATATCGAACCTCTAATTTAAGGAGTTTGCGCGTTTCGGTCTTAATCACACTTCTTACCCCTATATCTGGTGGCGTGACCTGGCCGGAGGCGAGGTTTCGAGTTCCTTTCTCTCTCCCGGAGGTTGGTGCTGGCCCCCAATGTAGTGTTCTGGCCAAGGTGCAGGGGGAAAAAAGTTAAAAATCGCCAAACGGCATGAGAAAGAGTCTGAGAAGGAATAGGAGTCAAAACCAGAGCATTAGCCGGAGACGGAGCGGGAGAAATCTGATCTAGAAACAGACATATATAGTACGACATGTGAGGTGTCATTTTTTATGTTTAGGTACACGTAGAAGCCAATTTTAAGGTTTTCAGAACCCTCCAGGGTGTTTGAGCACACCGGCGATGGGGTCCCAAAAGAAAAATAGAGAAAAAAAGGACAAACGCGCGGAATGATTGGCAGGATGGACGACGAAGGAATCCAGGAGGAATCAGAAGTGGTAAAGCCCCACATGAGCTGGGGAACAGACCCTCAATAATGGGGGTTTTACATAAAATGAAATTTTAAAGGGTAATTTAGCTATTAATAAATAATTACATACGTGACTCGAACGATCACTATAGTAACTATATGTTGTACAATATATAGACACTTTTAGTTTTTTATAATAGTGACTCGTTACTTCACTCTCTCAATCTTTCTTAATACCCTGTCTAATTTATCCTAACCAAACCTAACCTACCCTAATATGACACCCATAGCTTTTTAATTATAACGACTTTCTTCTCTCTCTGTAAGTTTTTATAATTTTATGAATTTTATTTTATATTTACTCTTTTGTTTTAAGTTTTATATTTTATAAGTTTTATTTTATGTTTAGAGCTTTGTTTTATTTTCTACGCTACTTTCACAATTTTTTTTTTTTTTTTTACTAGTATCCCCTTTTTTTTAATTTTTTTATTTTCTTAATACACATTTTATTCTATCTTTAATTTTTTTATTTAAACTTTTATTTACTTTTTAAAGTTTATTTATTTTTAAAGTTTTATTTATTTAAAAAATTATTTTTTAAAACTTTTATTTTATTAAAATTTTATTTGTTAAAAAAAATGTTTTTCGAAATATTTTATTTCTTTTTATGTTTATATCTACGCTTCGTAAAATATAGTATACTGAACTGAGAGCGGAATGCAGTAAAGCAGTAACGCAAACTACCCACCCCATTTCTTTACTCCTCCTGATCTATTGCATCATTACTTTAATTCATATTTGAACCTTCATGTCTGTGAAACATTAGATGTAAATAATAGTTTTTTGGTGT
>JABUQX010118822.1:40000-66265 GCA_015478945.1 Trachelipus rathkii | reverse complement strand
TATATATATATATAATATAATATATATTATAATATATATATATATATATATATATACTTATAATTATAATAATATTATATATATATATTATATATAATATATTAAACTATATTATATATATATAAATAATATATATATAGTATATATATATATAAAATATATATATATAATATATATAATACAGTATATATATAATAATTACAATACTTTCAAAATCAAAAAAATCTAAAGTAATGAAAATAACATCTAAATATATGAAAAAGGCTTCTCTAGAATGAAGATGTGTTGCTTCCACATTTATTCGTTCCAGGTCACTATGATTGGATAGTCGTAGGCTGAGCATTGTGCATGAACTTATATATGAATATAAAATATCGTCAGACGCATAATAAATATATATAGCCGAACGCAGAGAAGGAAGAAGAGCAAGAGAGACGCGAAATTAAAAAACAGCCAAACTTTTAACTCGTTCCTAACCGCAGTTTCTTAACAAATTTGCCCATATATATATTGTAAAATTATATAATATATATATATAACTATATATATATATTATACTTATTATATATATATAATATATTATTTAATAATATATTATATATATATATATATATATATATAATATTATATATGATATATTAATATATACTAAAACTCGCGGGAATTTAATGTTCACCCGTAACTTATAATTTAAAACCTTTCATTATTGGGAACGATAGGGCGTAGGGTTTGTTTATTGGTTCATTACCTAACTCGTGGTGTGATACGGTTAAACGATATTAAACGTATTTAACGAAGTCGTGTAGGGGATTAAAATGGCCCATAATTAAAGAAAACGAAAAAATATGGATATGATTATGATTTTATTAATCAAAAAAAACAATATTCTACAATACAATGTGAAATGCAGCATAAAGGTGTCTATTAATGGGTTGTACCCCTCTGGTCTTCCAACTTCCTCAACAACAACTGATGAAATGATCTTGGAGATGGTATCCTGCGTGCATGTTTCAATAGCGTTCAAGCTGTGAACTAGTTTGGATACGAGGATGGTTCATGGTCGAAGCGTACGTCCTACCCCAAAACAAATCGGCAAAACATGTTCAATTTTTAATTCATGTCAGGGCTCTTCGCAGCAAAAATGGCCAGGAGTCTGATCCCTACCTGTTGTAGGTACCGTTGACGACCAGTGCAGATCTGTGCTGTCTGTGGCGTTGTCATGGACGTAAAAAAAAAGACGCAATGAAGACGCAAAAAGGGCACTATTACTTTGGAGGATGTCTTCCGCATTTCTTTCAACCGTTAGCGTTCCTCTGCTCATGATATGCAATGCCATGCGAGCACCCAAAAAAAAAATGCCTGCCCACACCATCACAGAGTCACCTCCAAAAGGATTCCGCTTAGGGGGAGTATGTGCCGAACAGGAAAAAGTGCTCACCTGCACGCTTCCAAATCCCGACGTCCATCTTGGTCCATGTAGTGGAGCCTCCGACTCATTCTGTGAGTATTCAATCTCCATACGCTTGTGAAAAAATGAAATAGCAACCGATGCTCCCTGATCAGGAAGAGGGCCGATGGCAGACCTTGGAATACGTACTCCACGTTCATTCTGTCGTTTCTCACTGTATGCTAGGAAATGGGCACTTGTCTGACCTCACGGAGCCATGTCTGTTGTTGCTGTACGCTGTTGGAAACGATTCACGAAGCACTTGCCAGACGGAGGAATCTGTAATCTCTCTCGGACGTCGCCCTCGGGCGACCCTGACCATTTCGTCAATGGTTGCTGCCAGTCTCCCTGAACCGAAAAGGATTCGACGACCGTATCGATTGTTTTTACCCCGAAGTTGCTGAGCCACCTGTCGAGAGAATGACCTGCTTTCCGACAGGTGATAACTCCTAAGGCACGTTCCTCTTCTCTGACAAATTCCCATTGTGACAGTCTGGTCAAGCTACGACTACAAGGCATGGGTTGTTGGTATAGTTGGTTGGGTCTTGTATCTTGTCTCTTATGATAAGATGAACGTCACTTTCGTATTCGTAATTTGGTTGGGTTGTCTTTATAGCCATTTAGTTCCCATACACGGTGTAGTTATACACGGTATACACTCCGAAGTTAAGTATGACCCAAATAAAATCAAACCCATCTCTACATTCCAAAAATGAAAGAGTTTACATGGAGTTAATTAATGTACATTGAAAAATCATCATGGGTGGGTCCATATATATATATATACTAGTATATATATTATATATTATACTTAAGTCTAGTATAAACTCCTTTCTCCAACTCTCGCTAATATATATATATATATAATTATAATATAATTATACTAAAAATATATATTATATATATATAACACAGTATATATTATATATATATATGATTACAGGCCTATTGGGGGTACAACTTTAAGAATTTTTTGTCCTTATTTTCGTTGATCAAAAAAGTTTGGAGAACCCCTGTTCTATGAGAGCTCTGGAACAGGAGTTTCGAAAGGGAAATAGGAAAGAAGATGCTAAGTCTCCACCATATGCTGGATTGTTTTTTTGGATTGCAACGCATGACATCGAAGGGAGAACGAGTGATATGATTAAGACACCCTAGCAATAACCTGGAATTTTTGATGTTTTCAAAAGCTAAAAACACCGTTAAAAAGAATGAGAAGTATTTATTATAAATTATAATTTATAACTTACATTCACACATTTGTGAAAAATTAAAATAATTTAAGGGTGATTTGCTACCCTAGCATCGGAAACCATGGGCGCTTAGAAGAAGATATGTTATATAGGTTGCTTGGATCATGGACCTTTTGAAATTTTTGAATATATGTATACGACTGTGATTGTGGGAGTGATAATTTCTCTGGGCGCGTTCCTTGATCGGTGGAATGCCTCTCCGGAGATCTGCCATTTCCACGATTTTTCAGGTCTCATTAATTAGGGTTCGAACTTGGCCAGACTCAAAAATATGGTATGCTTGAAGAAGGTAGGATTGGAGATCATCCTGATCTAGCAATTACTTAAGTGATTATATAAATATTATAAATAATATAAGTGTATGATTAGTGTATAAACATGTAGATATAAGTTATTATTTTTTAGATTAATATTATCTACAGTGCCTGATATTCATGTATTAATAATTAATTATATGCTATAGTTATAAGATATATATATATATATAATTATATATTTAATTATTTGGTTATTAGATAGTAGTTATATAATTATTGTTATTACATGATTTATATAAAATGATATGTATTATATATATAGATATAATATTGATATTTATATTGAGTATATACATTATATTTTATGAACCATACTAATATATATATATATATATATATATTATAATAATTATTATATAATAATATAATTAGATCATAATATTATATTATATTATAATATCATATAATATATTATATATATATATATAATATATATTAATTTATAATTTTATATATATATATATACTATATATTAAATTATATTTAATTATATTAATTACTATATTATAATAAATATATATTAATATTAATATATAGTATATATTATACATAATATATATTATTGTAATATTATTTTTAATCATTTTAATATTTATATTTTATATAAAAGTATCAAGCTATCGGAGTAAATGTGTCTTATAAGTAGTGATATATATATTAAGAATGTCACTCGTCAAAAATCATAAAGTGGAAGGTCACTAAAGCGTTACTCAGACAATTTGAGATATATATGCGTGAGATATGGTAGAGTATATTATAATAGAGAGCTATTCTCATTCATTCCTTATGCGGCTTTAGACTCCGTCTCTGCAATCGGACTCTTTATATATTTCGATAAGTTACTAACCTCCCTCTCATATTGTAATATAATAGTGGTGACTACTTGCCCGTGATTAAGCATATATAGTTATATATATTAATATATATATATATAGATAGTATAGTGTTTTAATATATATAAAGAATATATTATATTAATTATATATATATAATATATATTTATAATTATTAATATATTTAATATTTAATATTTAATATATATAATTACTATATATAGTATTATATATATTTATATGTATTTATATAATATATTATATTATTATTAATATATAATATATATTTATAATATTATATTAATATATATAAATTAATATATATATATATTATTATTATATATATATATATTCATATATATATTAATAATATAATTATATATATATATTATAATATATAAATTATATTATATATATTTACTATATTATATTATATATATATATTAATATTTATATATATGTATAATATTAATATATTAATATATTATATATGATATATATATATATATACTATATATATATTATATAATTAATATATATATATATAATTATAATATATATATAGTATAATATATTAATTATTAATTTATATATTATAAATTATTATAGTTATAAAAGATATATTAATAATATATATATATATACTAATATATATATATATTTTATTTAATATTATCTATAAATATTAGCTTTTAGTACTACTACATTATAATATATATATGTAATTAATAAGATTACAATTGACCTTTATAAGAGACTAGTTTTTGCTTCCTTTGTTCTAAATATCTCGATAGAAATATTCAATATATAAATTAGTTCAATATAATAATTAATTTAAAAATTGAAAATATACATTAAAATATAATTATATTCATTTCAACAATACAGATTTTGCTGAAGATATTACATTCAATCATAAATTAATAAATTAATATCTATATTATCATAATAATCATATAAATAATTATAAAAAATTTCATCATGATATATCACATATAACAAATTTCTTCATTATCTTAAACATTATTTATGATAATATAATATTTAATAAGACTCATATAAATAGATATTTATTGTAGTTTTAAGTTTTTATAGAAAATAAATAGATTAAGTATATTTATATATATTTACTTGACATAACTAATAGCGTATGTGTATATGATGTAGGTATAAGATCTATTGTGTGTAGTTCATGTTACCTTTTGATTATAATATATGTTTATATTATGGTTAATGATTATGTGATATGTTATATTACTCAATATTAAGTGCATAGAAATTTATAATAAATCACATTATTAAATTAGTAGATATAAAATATTTGAGAATGTATTCTATATGATTTATTGTTTATAATGTAATTATTAGTTTAGTGGATCATTATAATTGTAAGTCTGGTATGTGAGTAGTATTCATGTAATAATTATATAAAGGGTTATCTTTGTGAAAAATGGATCAATTATTTTATAGTTGATAATATTTACGTCTATGTGGTGGTGATAGTTGATTAAAATACTTATGTATCTATCATCATAAATGTATAGGTTGTTACAGTTGGCAAGGGAATTTTAGTACCAACTACTCAAATATATTGGAATTAATAAAAAGGAACATAATGTAATATAGAGATATCAAGATCATAAAACTCTGATGAAAAGTCTCTTGAAAGAGGTTTAGCGAATAAATTAATGATGGGAGAAGATAACAAGTAATATTTAGAAAATATATTATATGCAAATATATTCAACACAAAATCTTTACACAAGATATGTATATTGTTGTAGTTAATTATATATATTATAAAAATGAATGAGTTAATGTATGTATGATTGTCTATGTCATTCTTGATATATTATTATGTGTTAAAAGGATGTTCTTTAGCTTTTAACTCGGATAAATTATTAATATGATATGTGTATAGTGTAGAATAGTAATTTATAACGAAAAGTGAATATAAAATATAATTTGTAGTATATTGCTATAATGGTAGAGGTGTGCTTCTCATAGAAGAGTAGAGGTGGGGTTACCAAGTATATATTATATATATATATAAAATATAAACATTATATAAAAAATAAGTTGATTCATCATTTCTTAAATGAAGGCTGATAATAAGTGGGAAGAGTAACCATTGTTGTAAATTATAATTAATTAGTATATTTATTAAAGCTAAGTATACAAGATGGACAGTATATTTAATAAATATTTTAGAAGGGGACACAGGTCAATATATAACTCTATAAATAAAAAAACCTAAATATATTTATATATGAGTTTATATATATATATATTCCCAAATAGTAGTGTTATAAATTTTAATTACTGTTATGGTATTGAGTAGTATAATTGTTGTATGCATAATATGAATAGAGAGAACTTCTGTAGGGTTGGTGTTATGAGGTATGGCATCAAAAATGTCGTCAACATTTATCTCAGGATAACCAATAATGGGATATTATATTTAGAATAGAGTGATATAGATGAGGTATAGAAATATCATGATAGTAATTTCCTAAAGAGTGTCCGTATATTTGATTTTGCTCAAAGAATGGAGATGAGGGTGAATATATGATCCCATTGACTAATACCTGAATTGTTATTTATTTGTTTCTATAATAAGTAATGGTAGTATTGTTAAATATTAGTAAATTATGAGAGTGCTTCATATATATATTATTAAAGTTGAAGGTAAGGAGAATAAGCTGTTTAATAAGAGGGATAATATAGTATTTAATAATATATAATGTATAATCTATATAATAATGTTTTACATAAATGAATAGCGTTCGAGTGGAAGATGAGTAGATAGTTATAAAATAAGGATATCATAATAAGTAGTGGAACAGATAAGTAAAAGTATGATAAAACAACATTCAAAACTAAGAAGGCTGTTGTGGTATTAGAGTTATGTCTCTGGACTTGAGATAATATGTGAATAAATCTTCTATATAGGTTTAGGAATAATTGGTATTAGAATATAGAGATGATAGGTTTGTTAATCCATTAATGATGGGTTTTAAAGTACATGTACATTAGAGTTTCCATTTGGAATAGATTTTGTATGTGTTGAGTTTCAATGTTTAGGATAGATTAATATAGATAGTAAGGGTCATATAAGAATAAATTTAAATGGTTTATGTTATGGTTTAGGTGATATTATATAATATCACGTGATATTATATGTATATTATTATTAATACTATATATTAATATACTATTAAAAATATTTTTATATTAACTTATATATATCAGAGGAGATATTTTAAATTCTATTAATATATTAGTTAGTTAAAAGAGATAAGTTTAGAAATGAGTATTTGTTTAAGAATATATTGTGGTTTGAAGATGTTTTTAGTGAATTTTATTATTATAAGGAGGTATTTTATTATTTGTATATAATAGAATAATAGTGGATAATTAATATGTGTATATATGATTGTATTAATAGGCAAATGAAGTTTATTATATATATGCATTTTAGTTAAAATATTTATTAATCATTCGAGTGTTTAGATAGAATTGATCTAATATAATATTGATAATTAATTATGATATATATTAATATTATATATTATATATAATTATATATAGTTCACATTATATATATTGTCTGAGCGATTATGTGATATATAATAGTCTTATTGTATTATTGTTTTTATATCATTTATGTATATGACAACATTAGCGTGAGGGTGCTATCAATAATGTTTCATATAGTGGATATCATGTTTTAGACCGTTTTTATGTAGGTAGACACTGTAGCGTTTCAAAGGTGTAATTGCAATGTGGTAAGCATAAGGGTGTATTGTATATCAGGATTTTTTGTTAATATTTAATATTAATAGATTATTATTTTAAGCAAATAAGACTCATCTGAATGTTAAAAAACTTTATTAAGAATTGTTTTCATAAACGCGTTGGTTACTACTCGTTTCACATATATTATATCAAAATGCCAGGCAGAAAGTTTTAATAGTACTTAGTTAAACCACTGTTCTTAAATAAAATTTTATTAAGGTATAAAAAGTTATATATCACTAACAAAAGGAAAGAGCTAATATTCATTCTTCTATTTCAAAAAAGGAAAATAATGTCTACTAGGTCTTTCTCTGATAATTTCCATTGCTAAGGCATACTATATTTTATTTATTTGTGTATGTGAGCATACTAATATAAGTGGATTGTCTTTAGATAATTCACATGGTACAATGATTATCCTAATTATTAATTATTTATATATATTATATATATATATTATATAATTTTTAGTTTATTATATTACTAATTTCTATTATTATTTTAAATTATTTATCTTTGAATAACGTTATATTTAATTTAATAATAACTATCTCACTACATTTTTTTAGATTACCATTAATTTTTCATCACTCATCGTTATATAATTATTTTAATTATATTTTTAAGATATTATTTAATTAATTATATTTTATTAATTTACCAATTTATATTTTATAATTATTTATTATTTATTATTATTTAATATATATTAATTTAATTTAAAATTATTATTATTATATAATTATATTATTATAATTTATTTATAATATAATTATTATATATTTTTATTTCAGATTTAAAATTTATTATATCATATATTTATTTAATATTATATTATTCAATATATTTATATTATTATATAATTTATTATATAATTATATTAATTATTTATAATTTAATATATATATATATTATTTATATAAATTTTACTATTATTATTATATATTATTACTACTATTTATTATTTATTATATAATTATTATATTATACTGTAGGATATTTAAAACATAGGACATTATTTTATAATTTATTTATTTATTTACATATTTAATTTAAATTATTATTATTATTATTTAATTATATAAATTTATATAATTTAATTATTATTTTAATTATTATTATTTATAATTTATATTTAATTAATATTATTTAATTATTTATATTATAATTATTATTTATATATTAATTAATTATTATATTTATATATATATTTTATTTAAAATTAATTATTATTTTATTTTTAAATATTATATTATATTATAATTAAGTTTGTAATTTTTATATTAATTAGAATTTATAAATAACTAATTATAAATAATAAAAATAAATACATATTATTAAAAATAATATACAATATATAAAATTATTTTATTATTTACTGTTTTTTATTTTAATTTTATGTCATAAAGATAATTATTTGAACAAGGAAGCTATTATTAATTTAATTATTATTATATACTTTTTATTTATTTATGTATTATATGATTATATTAATATATACTATAGTTGGTTATGGAATTATTTCTCTAAAATATAACAAACTTAATGAGACTCCTTCAGATATAGACTTTGATGTGAGACTTATTTGAGTATAATTTTGACTAATCAAAAAAAAAAAATAAATAATTATATTTATATATATAATTTATAATATAATTATTATTTTAAATAGTATTATATATATTATATATAGTATATATAATTATTATATATATATATATAAATATTCATATTATATATATAATATATATTATATATATATTATTATATATATTTTAATTATATATATATTAATATTATATATATATATAAGTAATATAATTATATATTATATATATATATATATATAATTTAATATAGTTATAAATATAATATTAAATTTTATTAATTTATAATATATTTATATATATATATAGTATATATTATTAATTAAAATATATATTTAATATAATTTATATTTATATGTAATAATTATAATTTTATATAATATCTAATTTATATTATATATATTAATATAATAATAATTATATATATTTAATATTAATTATGAATATGAACAATGCCATGTGTTCCCATATATTTTATTTATTAATTAATTAATAATTATTATAATAATATTTAATTATATTATATATTATATATTATATATTTATATATAATTAAATTTAATATATAATAATATATATATATATTATTTATTTTTTATTATTATTATAATATATTTTTATTTTCACTATTATATTAAAATTATTTATTTATATTTTAATAATAAAAACAGATTCTAAAAATTTTTTTATTATTTTTTATTAATATTATTAAATATATATATATATTATATATTTAATATTATAGTTATATTTAATTTATATTATATATATATATTAATATAATATAATATATATATATATATTATTAATATATATTTATATTAATATTAATATATTAATATATTATATAATATATATATATATATTAATTATTATATATATATATTATATATTATATTATATTAATCTTTAATAGGTCGGAGACTCCTGGGCGTCCGTGTAGCCTATAATGGTTTCTTTGAGTAGTGTGTCGTGCCTGCTCGCTCCGATGCCTCGGACTACCTGTAGCGTATTGCCTCAGCGCCTACTCTCCAACCACCCCTATATTTAATATTTATGGTCATATTCTCGCGCACTCTGATGACGAGACTTAATAGCAGTTAATTAGTGATAGTTTATTTGATCCTCAAATACAGTGCTCTAATGCTGTCCATTATATTGCGCATTTTCTCTATTTCTTGATAGCCTATATGTCGCTTTATCTTTGCTTCGTCATCGACTTTTCGCCGCATGATCGTTTTCTGACGTCTAAGAATATTTAGTGTTGTTACTATTCTTAGCTTATAATTCTCATATAAGAAATGAAATACAATATGACATTAATGTCATTATTTATATATAAAGTTTGCGTATAAGAGAAAGGGACATCCACCTACCCCCTATTTATTTTTTTGTGCGTAAAAAGAAAATGAGTGCAATGTCGCTCTTAATTTAATTGTTATATATATATAATTTTAATGTGTAATATAAAATAAAATAATATAAATTGATCGTATCATAATTCTTCTATTACTCGCTATGTTCAACTGTTCCTGGAGTATAGTCTGTTCTATATATCCCTAAGGATCAACAGAGATTCAAGCATTTGTGATTAGAAATTTTATGAATTGCGCAGACACTAATTTTAGTTTGTACCTAATATAACAATCTACTTTATTGTTAGTATTCAATCACGATAGTATTATTATCATATTATATTGAGGAGAAAATAAATCTGTAACATAGTTTATTAATAATATATATATATTAATATTAATATATTATATATTGTTGTTGATAAATATATAATTAATGTACTCGTATCAGTTGTAGTGAATCGCCTATATATATATATAAATCCTATATAACAATATCATTTGCGGTAATATATATGCTATAATCATAATAAGAAAAACTATACCGCTTTTAGGTTTTCTAATATATGAAATTATTTCAAAATGTAATTTTTTAGTTTATATGATATAATATTTACGTGATAATTATAAACAATTACTAGGATAATAATTTGCTTACCTAATGTATCTCATAATAATATAACGATACTTGAGTGCGTATTTATAACGATATAATTAATATAACGTAATAATGTTAATTTGTGTTTGCGGTTATATTGTTCAGATATTACTCTATGTTATTATTATATAGGACTTTATTATATAATTTCTCATACGATTACTCATACTGTCTTCTCTGAGAACCATCTTTCTATACTATATGATTTCTCCCATCCTAACTGTCTATCTATTCTATGCTTTATCTTCTACTTCATCTTACTCTCTCATCTCTATATTACTATCTCATCTCTTTACTCTCTCTTATTCTCTCTCTCATATATCTATCTTATTATATTCTATATACTATTCATACATAATCATACATAATAATTATCTTGATAGGGTAATCTATCTATATATATATTCTATATTATATCTAATTATCTTATTACTTTAATTCTATTCTATTATTCTTATAATATCTAGTCTATATATTATATATATATATATAATATATATATATATATATATATCATATATATTAATATATATATTATAATATTTATATATATATATTAATATTATTTATATATATATATTATCAATTATATATTATTATTAATATATATATATATATATATATATAATATATATAATTAATATTATATATATATGAATTAATTATATTATATATTATTAATATATTATAATATATTATATTATTTATATTTATTATAATATTATTATGATAATATATATATATATATTATATTATTAATCTAATAATTAATATATTAATATTATATAATTTATAACTTAATAAATATTGCCCAATTGCATAGTTATTATAGTAATTTATAGTAATTATACAAGCGTATATTGCTCAACTCACTTCTAAGCTTCTTAATAATCTTTTTATAGAGTAGTAATTATAAATAAATACTTTTATATGTTTAATATCTACTGTTCTAATAGCTCATGCTTAAGTAGCTTTAGCTGTCAAGAGAATTGGCTTGTTAGCGCCTTTTGCTTATAGTGTCCTGCCTTAATTTAAAAAATTATTAGTAGCGCCTATATTATGCGTCCTTAGACTATTACCTTTTACAAATTATAATTAGTGTGTACTACCTATAACCATTAAGTGCGTCATTATGCTTATATATTACGCTATACTCATGTATTTCAGCTCATTATACTGTTACCTCTGATTAACTCTGTACATATATATATATTAATATAATTATTATAATATATAATATAATATTAATATAATATATATTATATTAAATATTTATTATATTAAATATATTAATATATATATATTTATATATATAATATATATATATTATTAAATATTATAGTATATTTAATATTAATATTTATTATATATATTTATATAATTATTATTATATATATATATATTATATTATTATATTATATTATATTAATTAATTAATATTATTTATAATATTATATATATAATTAATATAATTAATAATATCTAAGTTACCCAGTGGTAATATATTACCTAAATTACACTAATGGTGAATTATATAATTGCTGAAAATTATTCTGAATATATAATAGCTATATATATATATATATATACTATATATATATATATGAGTTTAAATTATGCCCTCATTGTTACTATGATAAATCATCTGATCTCAGCTTTCCGAGGTCGTAAAATATATTAATGTCATGTGACAAGCTACATAATTACTTGCATTTACACAATGTGAAAATTACCCTTCGAAATTACCATTGTGATAATACCCGTAAAATTTATATCGCCAAGATATTAGAGAAAAGGCTCCTCGCTATAGGGGTAATAAAAAATTAAATAAATTATTTTTTTATATTTATATGTAAGAAATCTTGTATAATTTCTATAAACTCGATTAAAAAAAAAAGGAAAAAAAAATTCCTAATTAAATTTAAAATCATAGATCATAACGTATAATCCAATAAAGTTAAGTAAATAGGTTATCCTCTATTAGGAGTTTTTGTTAGTCTTTTTAAATAGATTTTTACTAAATTTGGAACTGGTGTTGATGAAGTTGATTAGCCTCTATACGAACGTTTAAATTAGTTTATCAAAATTATATATTTTTTTTTTTATTATTAATTTATTAATTTCTAGTTTATGTCTTTTAGTGAAGCTTGTTTTATAAAATACAAAATAATAATCGATTATCACTATTGAGAAGTTCTTTAAGTCTATTTGCTTGAAGTTCTATCTCCTTATTTATAGTGTAAATAATGTTTGATAGTAATTGACTCAATGCCTAGTTGTACTCCGTTAAATAATGAATAAATAATTTATATAAATATTATTGTGAAGGTGGTATAGGGCGAAGTATTTACTTGGTTATATCCCATTATAATATATATATATTATAAATATATATTAAATTAATATTATAAAAATTTTAATTATTACTTTAATTATTTAATTATAATTATTATTTGATTAATAATTTATATTATTTTTATAATTATATTATTATTTATTAATTGTATATATAATAATTATTATTATTTATATTATATTTTATTAATATTAATTATTAATATTATTATTATTTTTTATAATTTATTATTTTATTTATATTTATAATTAATTTTATATTTTATTATATTATAATTATTATATTATATTATTATTATTAGTTTAATTTACTTATGTAATTATAATTATCTAATAAGTTTTACTGCATAATACTTTATTTATATATTATAATAATATAAATAATTATACAATTTAACCTCTGTGATTTAACTATCAATTTATTATATTTTATAAGTAAACAGTATATAGTTAGTGTAGTTTACAGATGGAATAAACCATGCCTAACTCTATAATACAGTCACCCCGATACCATATCACATAATATTCCCCATTCCCCGTCCCTGTCGATTATAACTGTGAAACTATACCGATAACTTACGTGTGCTTCTTATGTTTTAATTCAGTTTTTATTAATAACTGAGGTAATATTGAATTTTAGATAAGTGCAAGTTTAGGTTCATTGAAGGATAATAACAATAATTTTTATCTTAAGCCTAATTTTTACTGTAATATAGTTAATTCTCATCATTTTTTCTCGTTTATATAAAAATTTAGATCCGCTTATTTGCTGTAAAAATTGTATCTTGTTGGGTATCTTACCTAGATGGGCATTAACAAATTATTCTTAATTTAGCTTATCATCTTTCTACATACTTTTAATTGATAATATGATGGGTTATTGTTCTCGTAGTCATAACTTTCGTGCTATCAGTAAATCGCAATACTACAGCCGTAGATATTAATCATCTTCGATGTTGTATCTCACGAGCCGGCCCCTGGATACTTTATATATTTTAATTATTCATCCAATATTAAACATACTATAATTATTTCTATTAATGGGCTCTGTTTCTGTTATATTAATACACTATAATCTCAATACTACTTCATGTGATATAGTCCTTAATTAATATGTTTAATAAGCATTTACAATGTGTTTATACAAATTTAAGTTTTTAAGCTTAGAGTAATTGATTATAAAGGTTTATTGACTTTATTATTCTTGACAGTTTACTTTAAATAAGTATTAACATTTTAATCAAATACAATAATAGTTAAATACTTTACCCAACTAAATATTATCCTGCCAAATTTGCATGGTTTGCCTTCATTTTTATATAAATACCTATATATATTTTAGTGATCAAAACGACTGTTTCAACCGAGTCCTGCATCAGGTTCGTGCAGAGCCTACTAACTTCAAGGATGGGTGGATGTTAGCGACGTACTCACACGGCGGTTATATCGACAGCGCGATATCGAGAGTTAACTCATACAGCAGAATGAGGTAACATCTTAAGAAACTCTGAGTAGCGGCCTTAGGCTGTCTTGAAGCTTTTTAGCGAGTGTTGTGTGACGTGATTAATAATATACATATCTCCTTAGCAGTAGAAACACAGAAGATGGAGATGAATTCCACATATCAGAAATACAGATATTATATATATATATAAGGTGGACTAGGAATTATAAGAAGGAATGCACTCAGTCAATAAGTCATGTCATACTAGCCTTTGATGGAATATGTTATCTCATAATTATTCCTAACACTCTAAAATCTCAATGAATGCTAACGCAGTTAATCAATCTAGCATTCACTCATTGTGCAAACGTATCTTAATTAGGGCGGCCTGATAATAAATAGGGTAATATTATTAGTGATGGTACGCGAGTTACATAAGTTTTTATCCCTTACGATGACAATCTTGCCAGCTTGCTCTAATAGGTTACCTATACGAAAAGAGATTAATAATCTATATATATTAATAATACCTAATCATCGCGCCTGACAAATAGATAGAGAGGTGCCAGTTTGATAATTGTGTGAAAGTAACGGTAAACAGTATTGCGTTTAAACTTGTATCTTATTCTGCTCCTTTGTGCATTACGAACCCTGTTCTCTAATATAAAAGCTCACAGTGATGAAAACCAGATGGTATACCCTCCCAGATATTATGATAAGTAGGGAAGCAAGAGTACCTACACAATGCAAGGCGTGATATAGATGATAGTACCCTGTGTGATACTCAAGTGGTGATAAAAGTACATCTGAGTTATTCGTGAAACGTAACAAATAAAATGGGAATTCATACACGTTTCAGAGATTCCTTAAACACTGAGGTACTAATTGGATTAATTCTCTAGGTTTAAATCGTCTTGTAGATGCGCCGACCACCTAGTCTAACCTTTTTATTTGTAAGTGATCTTATTTATATTTACAAACAATTATATTATTTATTACATATGATTTTAGAGTGGCGAAAACGATATTGTTTTACCTTTTAATGTGTTTTACCAATTTGTGAATACATAATGCAGTGATACTCTAAATATTGAGATACACTGTTACTGATAGAAAGAATTTGATTCTGGGATATTCATGTGTATGAGGTGCTAACTTTTATCCCAAAGAATATTAAAAAGAGAGGTAATGAATTGAACTTTATTGCATTATTAGAAGTGGGTAATTTATTTTATGAAATATATATTTAGATTTATCCATCGGTCAGATACGTTGTCTGAGACTCGTTACCCCACACTCTCAACGTGCAGTGCCAAGCTACGTGACGTGACAGCTACCAGATAATGTATCGTGAGCTCTAATAGGACGTCGCCGTAGTTAGATTAAATATATAGAATATAGTTTAAAAGTATATTAAATAGGGTACGAGTGAGATAGTGCATTCTAGAATAAGTTTTAAAAAGATAGGTGAGCAGATATATTGAAATGATTTGAAAGAATGATAAGGGATCTAGTTGTTCATTCTAGCTAATTAACAATAAGTGAGTAGATAGTGAGATATATGAATGTTTGTATCAATAGGTTGAGTATATAAAGTCTAATAATATCATTAAATGTAAATAATTAATATTAAGAAATTATAAAATGTTAAGTTAGAGATATTAAGACAGGAAACCCTTATATTGTACAGAATAAATGATAGGTAAATGTATATAAGTTTATATTATCACTCACCTAGTACAAAACAATCATGACCGAATTAAAATTGAGTCGATTTTGTAATAGAGATAAACTAAGACATTATAATGATAAGTGATCAAATAGGATTAGAATGAGAATATGGATATATATATATAAAAACCTATATATATATATTTTACAAAGCAATATTTTCTTCTTAAAAGTGTAGATAAGCAGTGGCTGATATGTGACGGCTCAATTACTACTCATGTGGTGTGTGCAAAAATTCTCTCAATTGGAGCACATTTTGCGGTTGCTATAATAGCTATACAGAGTCATACATTTAAGTACATCTCACCCCTAATTAGGTCTCATCCTTATATAGGGCGTGTTTGTAGTAATCATCTTATTATCTCCTCCATTATCAAGAGAGGTGACACTTAATGTGTGTTAGTAGTCGTCCTCAGATTAGACTCAATCTAGTGCATGCGCGTTTTCCAGAAGAAGCTCTCTCTCACAGTGGATACTCTTTAGTATGAGTTGTTCTCGGAAAGATTGCTGGATATTAAGAGAGTATAATAATGTGTTACTAAATAGAAATGAGAGTTTATTATGAGATAGGGTTTCAAAGATCTTAAGATGTGTCTAAGGTAAATATTGAATCAAGTGATGTGACGTAGTATTCTTGATCTAAGTTCTGTATAATAGTTCGACTAATATCAGCAATGTCCGTGGAAGAAGGTCTTCCCTTCTATTTAATACTAGCGGTAAAAATATATTGGACTATGTTGTCGTATGCTTATATACCACACTGAGGGTGACATCTAGCTTAATATTTAGATATTGAGCACCTAGTAAGTAAATATACTGATCCATATAGATTGAATCGATGTCGCAGGGCCTAGGTGACACGGTAGACCTATGATTTAATTGAACCTACCGTTGCTAACGTATAAATCAAGGCTTACACCTAAATGCTTTGATAGTTGTCAAATATATTATGTATTATTATATTATTAATATTATATTAAATAAGTGGACCAGCACGGAAGCATCTCATTATCTCCTATCAAATATAACACGTATTGGTAGTATAGGTGTATAATTTGCTCATTCTGTAGGTGATACACCAGTCTCGTCTCCTTAATCCAAATCAAGTTCATATAGATTTCATGAGAGGTACTCATTTAGCTCTCCAGTTAATCAATATGTTTAAATTCAACGGCCATAGGTCTAATGATATTAGACATTCACTGATTAGAGGAGATATAGGAATGTAGTGAGGATGTGAAGTGGTGAAATGCCTATAGAAATCATATCCTAGGGTTTGAATGGTTATAGAGTATAAAAATAGGTGTAAGGTCCGATAAGAGAATTATTCACTTTTCTCAGTTGATAGATAATATTATATGCATACAGAACCATATAATCTCTAGATATATAATAACGAATAAGTAGTGAAAATGGCTATAATTTACAGAATTAATATTTTATTAGAATGATTTATTGGTCAAATATAAGAGGCTCTATGATCATATGGAATATAAATAATTATTTCTAAGTAGTGAAGATACCAAGTATGAGGTGATTTAGCGCAATACTTTTCGTTTATGATAATTGATATAATAATAGATCACCTTTTGCTTTCGTCGAAGATGATATATTAATTCTTCTTATGTCATATACGATTTCTTTAAAGTGAATAACTAGAATTGAATTATTATTTTTATCAAGTTAATGTTTGTTATATATAGATTTTTTTATTTATTGTATGGAATGTCATAGACACCTCCAGAATTTGTAATATTACCATGATATTACGTCATTCTACGTACTCTATATAGTCATAATTTTGAAATTTTTTGTCTCGATGTAGTGTATCATATTAGTACGAAATTTCTCAGATTCATGTTTATCTAGATGAGAGATATTTGAAAGATTTAGATCTCTGTATGTTATTTACAAGTAGGATATGATTAAAGAGTCCAATTCGACTAGTAACTCATTCCCTCAAATATACTCAGTGCTGAAAGTATCACTCATAACCACCTTATTTTCGTGTGAGTGGGTACAGAATGATTCTGATAGCGTCTAAATACACTCTAGTGAGTCATAAAGGTTCTCTCAGATCTTTCCATAATATATAATAATAAGGTTATGACGTTATGTGATATATATAGATAATATCAATGTTATCCTATAACATAAGACGTCAATGCGAAAATATAGTCACCTCTCACCTCTCAATTTCTGTCGGAAACCTCCTCGATATTCAATTAGTGTAAATGTAACATTTAAAAAAAATCGCCGTATATAAGTCATAGAACATGAGGTGGACTGAACTGATTATCTAGGATATTAAGAGAAATAAAATCATTATCATAAAAATAAATTTATTGTTTAGTTGATTATAAAGGTATCATCATTTGTTGTAGTTCAAGAATAATTTACCTATATATATGAAAACACTGTAAAAAAGCCTAATCTTAAATTATTAATAATATTTCTTACATAATGATGTTGAGGATGTCTTGATTATGTATTATAGATGAGTCTATATTTGTGTAATACTAAGTGGAATTTGATAAAAATACAATAATTATAGAACTCAAAATGTATATGTATCGTACTGTCAGGTAATATCTTGCAAATAGATCCTGGATGTATTTAAAATTTTGTTCTTTTGTTGTCTTCTTTTAAAGTCCATGTTGTTGCTATTATTGAGATGGTGATGAGCCAAGGGATAAACATGGTGTCTGGAGAGAAGTAAAATACTGAAATGTAGTTGTTTGTTTTGTAAGGTATTTTTCTTAAGTTTAACTTAATGTTAGGAATATTTTAAAGTTCAACTTCAAAATTCTTTATATTTAAAATTTTCTGACCTTAAATCTGTTTTTTTCTTAGAACTGTGAGAACATTTTCTTGTAAATAACGTCTTTGAGATATTCATTTCTAGGATGTTATTGTTTTTTTCATATTTTCTCAAATATGTGATGTTCTCTTGGATGGTGACATAAGAAAATTTTTAAATTTGTTTTTGTTTTAAATTTTTAAGGTTTAGGTAGTGGATGACCTCTTCCTGGAGGGAGTGTTTGCTGAGGGGTAAAAGATATTCTCTTTGGTCTTTCATAGTATTTGCTGGTTATTGTCGAATTCACAACTGCATTGGGTGGGGTATGCTAGGGTTTCTAAACGATAAAGGTGGTTTGTAGAATGGATCGTTTACCCTGGTGTCTGGGGGAGATTGTGGGAAGATTTCTGTTGTGTTTGTAGGTGGAGGGGGTAGCTCGATCTCTTGAGAGTGAGCGCGAGGAGGTGGGGTTGGGAGTCTTGTAAAGAGAATCTTGGAGGGAGGGAAGGTGTTATTGTAAGTCTTTGTAAATGAGACAATTTTGGTGGTGGTGGTGAGAATTGTAAGTTGAGTGTGGGTGGCTTAAGTGCGGGTGAGAAGTGGTTTCTGGTGAAATTGTTTCTTCATGTGGCAAGAGTTGTTTTTGTTGTAGATTTTGTCTGTGGAGTGTTGGAATATGCAACGGGCTTGTAAGTGTTGTTGGTTTCATAATTCGAGGTTGTTGTGGGGTTTGTGTCGGGAATTGTGTGTTTTTCGGTAGGTATATAGTGTTTGGGATGTTGGGGAGAGGTTAGGGTTGTGAAAAAAACGGTTTTTTTTAATTTGGTTTTTTTTTGAAAAAAAAACACGTTTTTTTTTAAAACAAAATGTTTTTTTTTGTTTTTTTTTTAAATTACCTCTTTTTATGTATATTAAAGATGTTTTAAATTATACAGCAGTACCAATACCCCTTCTAGGCCTAAATATTGACTATTAATATGGATTTTATATATATATATATATATATATATATATTATATATATATATATATATATATATATATATATATATATATATATATATATATATATATATATATATATATATATATATTTATATATATATATATATATATATATGTACGACGCTTATATATATATATATATATATATATATATATATATATAATATATATATATATATATATATATATATATATATATATATATATATATTTTCAATAAACAAGTATTTTTCATTATTTTTAAAAATTATATATATATATATATATATATATATATATATATATATATATATATATATATATATATATATATTATATATATATAAATATATATATATATATATATATATATATATATATATATATATATATATATATATATATATATATATATATATATATATATATATATATATATATATATATATATATATATATATATATATATATATATATATATATATATATATAAAATGAGAATGGTAGGAAGGTGATTGATTTCTGTGAGGGGAGAGGTATGTGTGTAAGTAATACTTTCTTTAAACACAAGAGTATCCATAAGTATACTGGAGTTGGTGTAGGTAGAGATGGTATCGAAGTGAAAAGTATGATTGATTTTGTGTTGGTGAAGAAGGAGATGTTGAAGTATGTGTTGGATGTTAAATCAGTGAGGGGTTTAGGAATGGGATTATCGGATCATTATGTTGTACTATGTAAAATTAAGTTAGTGGGGACTTGGATGGAGAGGAAGGTGATACGGAAGGAAGTGGGTAAAATTAAGAGTGAAGTTTAGTGAACAAGGTAATAAGGATAAGTATGTAAGAACGCTCGCAAGTAAATCAGTTGAATGTGAACAAGTTGAAACTGAATAAATCTGGAAGCAAATGAAGGAAGCAATTGTTAGCAGTGCAAAAGAAGTATGTGGGTGTGCTAAAGTAGGAAGTAAGAATGTTAACAGTGAGTGGTGGAATGAAGAGGTGATGCAAGCGGTTAAAAGTAAAAAGAAGCGTGGTTGAATGTACTAAAAGCATGATGAGGTTTGGAAGAAAGGTGTTTAGAATTATATAGGGAGGAAAAAGGAATACTAAAAGATGCATACGTAGGAGGAAAAAAAAAGAGGTAAATGAACAGTTTGGAAGGAGGATGAATGGGGACTTACAAGGGAATAGGAAGCTCTTCTGGAAGGAAGCGCGAAAGGTTAAGAATTAGAATAATGAATAAGAATGGTGCTTTTGTAACTGATGAAATGGCTGTGAGTGGAGTGTAGAAAGAACACTTTGAAAATCTGTATAATATTGGCAGTAATGAAGGAGTGATAATGACTGTGTGTGGGTTTGATGGTGCACGAGGAATAGGTATTTTGGGATGAGGTTATTAGCAAAGAAGAGGAAATGGGTAGAGTGAGAAACTTTAAGAATGGTAAATCTGCAGGTATAGATGAAATTACTGGAGAAATGATCAAGAACATGCTAGATGGTGATTGATTGGATCTTGAAGATATTGTAATAAAGCGTTTATGGAGGGTATAGTTCCGAGGGATTGGAGACCCTTATATAAAGGTAAGGGAGATAAATGGAGTTGTAGAAATTACAGGGGAATTGAGTTTATTGAGTGTTGTAGGAAGATATATGCTGTTTTTGGTCGAAAGAGTGCGCCAGTGACTGAAGGACTGATTGGTGAAGAACAAGGGGCGTAGAGGTAGTAGAGGATGTGTGGATCAAATCTTTACATTGAAGCAAATGATAGAGAAAATGAGGGAGGAAGAATAAATTGTATTTAGATTTTATGGATTTGCAACAGGGGCATGATAGGGTTAGGTCTGAGGCAGGTGCTAGTAATATAGGGTGTTGGTGATAGGCTTCTGAATGGAATTAAAAGTATGTGACGATAGTGAGCGTGTGTAAGAATAAAATGGTGTAAAAGTGATTGGTTTTTAGTACTAATAGCCAGGTGAGGCAGGGTTTTGTTCTGTCTCCTTGAATTTAATGAATTTCCACATGGATGGGAGTTATGAAAGAGTGAAGGAGTGGGCGGCTGTTGACAGGAAATGGTGTTAGAATGATGGAGATGAGTGGAGGTTGCCCTACCTATTATATGCGGATGATTTGGTTTTGTGTGGCGAATCTGAAGAGTTTGAGAGGATTGGTAGAGAGATTTGGCAGGGTGTGTAAAAGGAGGGGTTTGAAAGTAAACGTAGATAAGAGTTAGGTTATGGTTGTGAGTGAGGACAGTCCTCAGTGTGAAGTTATGTTAGATGGTGAGCAGCTGGAACAAGTGTCTGAGTTTAAATATTTAGGGTATATGTTGGATGAGAAGGGAACGGATGATGCAGAGTTTAGTAGGAAAGTTGTGAATGGCAGGAAGGTGGCTGGTGCAATTAAATCGTTGGTGAATGTAAAGGGACTAAGTTTTTAGTGCGCTAGGGTCTTACATGACGGTATGTTGTTACCTGTGTTATTGTATAGTAGTGAGACTATGGTCTGGAATAAGAAGTATAGATCTAAAGTTCAATATGTTCAGATGGACAATCTTAGGGGCATGCTAGGTGTGAGAAGAATTGATAAAATGAGGAATGAACATATTAGAGAGTTGTGTGGTGTGAAGAAAAGGGTAAACGAGAGAATAAATGAAAGTATGTTGAGATGGTTTGGTCATGTGGAAAGGATGAATGATAGTCGGTTTTTAAGCAGATGTATAGTGGCGAGTGTGTTGAAAACCGACCGGCTGGGAGATCGAAGAAAAAGTGGATTGAGTCAGTAAACGAATGTCTGAAGGAGAGAAATGTGAGTTTGGCAGAGGCGAGAATAAAGGTGCATAATAAGAGAGAATGGCGGGGTTTTGTGAGGGGGTATGGTTGTGGCCCACCTGGGTCAAGGGATGAACCCTTACACTGACGATTTACCATAGTGAGGGTCCGTCGCAGTCCCGTGAAGCTATAGGGTGGATTTTCTGACTGCGACGAGTCCTTACTAATTAATGGTACAGAGGGGGGGTAAGGCTGGGCTTTCTTTTCGACTTTTGTCATATTCTTCTACTGCTTTTCTTTTCCGATGCTTGTCACGCACCTTACCACCAGTCTTGGGGAGAAAAAGGTAGATGAAAAATATATATATATATATATATATATATATATATATATATATATATATATATATATATATATATATATATATATATATATATATATATATATATATATATATATATATATATATAATAATAATAATAATAATAATAATAATAATAATAATAATAATAATAATAATAATAATAATAATAATAATAATAATAATAATAATAATAAGATCATGTGAAATGTAATAATTATATGCCCTAGAGCACTAATAAAACTTTATTAAGTACTAAACTCTACTTTATATATTGTATACCTCTTTTAACATATTGTATTTACTGTATTTTAATGCTAAATACCCTAAAAAGACTTGATATATATGAAAAATAAGTAATTTAAAAAAAAACAAAAAAAACCCAAAAATTTTGGCCTTTGGTCTTTTTTTAAAAAAAAACGTGTTTTTTTTTTAAAAAAAACGAACGGTTTTTTTTTAATCCCAACCCTAGGAGAGGTTATTGTGGAACTGTTATGTGTGAAGAACGTTCGCCATGAGAATGTTGGTCTAAAATAGATTGTGGTTGGGATTTTACCTTTGTTATTTTAATATTTTCTCTATTGACAATAAAGGTTTTTGATGTGTCCAAACACTGGAGTAACAATTTGTTAAATGGAACAAGCTGCTTGACTTTAAATGAGGCAGTCCATTTCGAAAAAAGTTTCGGTGATTGTTTAGGTTTTTTAACGTCCAAGAGGTGGATTAAGTTACCTATTTTGATTTGTGCGAGTGAGGCTTTTGGTAATTACCTGAGAATTTGTTTTTCCGTTTCAACCTGTAATTGTTATCGGGTTTGATCTCTAATCAAGTGAGCTCTTTCAGCTAGTTCGTCGACGTAGTCGTTAATATGTTTTCGTGGTGGTTGTGTTGTTGTGAAAGGGAAAGTGTAATTGAGGAGATCCCATGGGAGGCGTTTGTTATATGTGTAAAGAAGGTAATGTGGTGAAGTACCTATGGAAGAGTTATAAGTGGAATTTATCGCAGTTTGTGTAAACTTTATGCATTGTTCCCAATCACTGTGACTGCTGTTGACGTAATTCTTAGATAGTTACTGATCTTAAATTTTCCATTTCCACCAAGCTGCTCGATTGGGAGTGTCTTACGACAATATTTACAGCTTTAATACGCCATTGGGCGCATATTTATTTGAAAACTGATGAAATGAATTCTGGGGCTCGATCCGAGATGGTCACTTCTGGGGTTGAGTGTCTACAAATGATTCTTTTAAGATTAGCTTGTGCAATGTGTTTTGTTGCGTGTAGTTTTAGGGGAACAAGCTAGATATATCGTGTTTTGCATGTTCCATGCATAATGTGTAATGTGTAATTTTACATTGTGGTAGAGGACCTAGTATGTTTAAGTGTACTCGTGAAAAAGGTTCGTATGGGAGAGGGTATGCTTTTATAGGTGCATTTTTGGGAGTGCTGCCTTTTACTCTTTGGAATGAGGGGCATGTAGTGCAATAGTCGTTGACTAGTTGTTGCAATTTAGAAAATTTATTTCTCGAATTCTATATTCAGTTTCTGCATTGCCAATGTCCTGCTGCAAGGGACGCGTGTGAGTGTTCGATGATGGTGTGAATCATTGTACCTGGAACTTGGATAAGGAATTTTCCAGATTACTGAGCGTAATGCAATATAATCGAATTAAAACATAGTGGGTTATGTATCAATAAGTCTCTTTGTCGAAGTAATAGGTTTATTATGTGAGAGTAGCGGTTTGGCGAAATTATAGTGTTTTCAGACGTGGGCACACTTTTTGTTTGTCTACTGTGTTGTTTTTGTTAAAGGTATGGCTCCTGTGAGAAGTACAGTGTTCTGTGCAATGTGTTTGTGCATATTGGTGAGTTGCGGCTAAGATAGTCTGGAATTATGCTTAATTTGCCTTGTTTGTATATGATTGTTGGATTGAAATCCGATATAAATAAGTTCCATCTTTCCAACCGTCCTGTGAGTTGTTTATGGCGAATCAGGTGGATTAGTGGTTGACTATCCGGAATAATTGTGATTGATAGTCGAACACTGTGTTCTTAAATTTCTTTAGATCGAACACTATTGTTAGAGCTTCTTGCTCTATGGTTTTGTAGTTTGTTTCGGATTTGGAAAGTGCTCATCATCTTCGAGGGCGATGACGTCCTGGTATCTCACCAGCAAATTGATTAAATCTTCTAGCTGATCTGAATTCTGTAAAGTTGTGCATTTATCTTCTTTATCTTTGAAGGATTCTTGGATTAATTTCTTGAAAGTGTTCCGAAGCTGATTGTGTGCTAAGCCTTTAGAGGATGTAGCTTGGTTGACATGTAATGTATGTAGAGGTTCGTCCAGGATTATTCGCTTTGGCTATGTAAGCGTTTTTAAAAAGAGTGTGTGGTGTAGCGCTCATATTAATAATGTCAATAAAGACTAGTCTTTCTGTAGATGAACTTAATACGCTTTCTGCAAAGAAGAAGTTACATATGTAAGTGTTCTCTGTATTGAGAATTAAGCTGTCAGGTGGAGAAGTGTGTGCTGGTGAAGAAGCTTTCACCGAGAGGGT
>JABUQX010118822.1:32500-35000 GCA_015478945.1 Trachelipus rathkii | reverse complement strand
ATAAGTGAGAAAACTCATAGTGTTAGTTATGGGGACAGAGGGTGCTGTTAGTACATGCCTGGAGGTTGTACTATTTATCAGGTTTGAGGTAAGAGGTGGTGCAGGAAGTGAGTGATTGAGAAAACACATGCTTTCGTTAGCGGGAGTGGGGTGTGAAGTGGTATTAACATATGTGTTGTTCATGTGTAGTGAAGTAGGTGGTTGTGTCAGAGTGTGGTAGTACATTTTGTATTAATTAAGCATTTTGTGTTTCATTATAAAAATTTACACCTTCAGCATTTTGCTCTTTACCTAAATTAACTAATTCTACCGTATTGTTATGGGTGGTTGTTTCAATGTTAACATTGAGACAGCCTCGGATAATACTATTTACTGGATCGCTTTGACCAGAAGTAGTATCATCCGAATGTTTAAGAGTCTTAATGCTATCATTTCGCGGAGTGATAACATTGGGATGGCATTAGATAGCACTCTCTGCTGAATATCTTTGAACATTAGTAGTGCCATCCGATGGAGAGATACCTATATTGTAAATCCGATGAGGAAAATTGCCAGCATAACCATCTCTAGGGGGGGATATAGGAGAAGATCAGATAGGGATGGGATCTGTCCTCTCACTTCTAAAAATTTAGGGCCCCTGATCCTGATATTCTCTTTCTTCTCTATGTTTCTGAGAATGGCTGAGGCTGAGCCAGTCTTGCAAAGGAAGGGCAGTGTTTGAACCATTTCTTCTAAAGTTTGGTGTTGGGCTGTTGATATTTCTGTTGATATTGCTTTAATATCGGCGTAGTATACAGGCGCCCTTCCGAGTGTTTTCCAGTATTGCTCTTTTAATGGCTGGAGTAATATTTTTCATATATGCATTCTTGTTATTAGGATTCCAACTAGAATTTTTGCAATTTTCCGTGGAGACACGCATGTGCGCCTGATTGCAGTGGCTGCAAAAGAAATAAAATAGACATTCCTGTGTTGAACGTAGGTGGCGCTCACAATTGTAGTATGCCTGAGCCTGTTGTTGTGGAGCTTCAGAGGTCTTTCTTACATTGGAATTATTCCTTTGTTGGTTTTATTATAACTGTGAGCTCCTGTAGGCTGAGAAAGGATTCTAGTGCTCTTGTCTTTTAACCAAGTAGTTTAGTTTAAATTTTGTCGTAAATAATTTAGTGAAATTTATGTTGGCTACTGGTGGCACTTTTCTGTGAGGATCAAGTAATCTACCCTCTGATTTTTTCATTTTTTCAAGAATTTATTGGTTTGAGGGGAAATGGAGAGTTGGTAGTCATAGAGGTTTTTATAATCTTTTCTAAGTCTCTCTGGCTTCTCCGGTATTTGAGAGAAAATGTGTGAGAAAGTAAGAACATTGACTAACTTTGTTTAGGGCTGTGAAGTTGCACCTAATGTAGCAAGTGTTGCGAAGCATCCATTGTACAATCTATTCAAACTCAGTGTAGCAGAAGATAGGGATTTGGATTCATTCCATCGGAAGGCTTGGATTCTTGACATTGCATCGAAAAGATTAAGGGGATCATCAGGAAAGATGAATTCTTGCAGAGTTTTCAAATATTTATCGAGAGTTGATTGTTTGTAGATGTCATGATTGGCATCTAGAATTTGTCTTATTTCCGCGTTCACGTTGTTCGATAATATTCAGCGCTCATTGCTTCAGCGTTATTTAATAGGTTCCGGCAGGTGTGCTAATGGTAATATTCTCTGCTATGCGTTTAAGCCTTGTGAGTTAAAGTAAGCTGCACGGAAATATTTGTCATTGAGCCCGTTCTTAAATGATTCAATGTCTGGTACTTTATCGACAATTAGTTCTTCAGGTGGGCCACAAGGATACTTCATTCCCTTCTGAACTTAAGGATAAAGTGATTAATTTAAATACATGATCTTCTGTCCTTAGGTGGAGGATAGTAATGAACGAAGGGTTCAGTACGACACCGAGCAATGAATTGCCTATTATGAGTCTGTTGTTAACAACATCATTACTAAGACTTTTGAATATAGTCATTAATACTTATGTCTTCATCAATAAGGTCAGGATCTTGAATTATTATTTTTTTCGTTTTCTTTTCACATTCCAATATACGTATGACATTAAATAATTTTTCTTTGCATTTGTTTTCTTGTTTCATTGGAGAGTATAACGGTCTACAGCCGATACGTCATGGAGCGTACCTTTCCCCTTAATAAAGTGTTTATGTCTATGCTATGCACTGCCATGATATAGGAAAGTAGTTTTCATACCGTTCACATGTCTGAACCTGTCAGGATAGAGCTATTTGTCTTAATTTTGAACCCTTTCTCTCCACCGTTACGAGCGTGTCTTATGTTTATATTGTGTAATTTTTCCTAGTATATAAGCCAACGAATAGCTTCATAGGTGAACGGTTTAGGACTCTCTCGGCTTAGAATAGTAATTTTTTCCTCAGGCATAAACACCTTTTTATAAATAGAGAAACGCAGGGAAGCAATTGTTGAGTAGTTAACAAGGCAATCT
>JABUQX010118822.1:27500-30000 GCA_015478945.1 Trachelipus rathkii | reverse complement strand
GAACATAGCGTAAAATCATTTTCATGTTTCGTATTGATATTTTAAGAAAGGGAGCAGAGCTTAAAATGGGGTAAGCATAAAAATATTTCATGTTATCTTCTAAAAGTGTTAGACGTTACTATTGCGCAATGTTTTGTAATACATTAAAAGTATTCAGATTTTAAAGTTACTTCGTAAAATATGTTAAAGTGAAACAATGATTTAATGTTTGTTAGTATATGATGTGATTACAAATATATAAAACAAGTTCTTTGTTCAAATCCCTTATTTATAACATTTTAAAAATTTTGAAATATTTTTAGTTAACGTTGAATGAAAAGATGTTAGGCTAAGAAAAGTTAGAGAAATAGAGAGATAGAAGCTGTGTTTAAACATGTGAGCCTGTGCTACAATAAATGCAAAAATGTACCTCTTTATCTATTGATTTATTGAATAAATAATATTTTAAATAAGAATTTAGCATAAACATGAAATGTTTATAAAACCTTTATGTAATGTTCGTATAAAAATTATTTTTATATTCAGTTTATATAAATAATTAAGTTTAATTACCACTTTAATCAATTGATCATGACTTTAATCACTTAATCAATAGTTCATAGATGACAGGGGAGGGTAGGGTGTGTGGTTTGATCTATAGATCTATTGATTAATTGATATTTTTACTACAAATTTTAGTAAAGACAAAAAATGTTTTAGTAATTTTTTGTAACGTTCGTATTAAAAATATTTTTATGTTCAGTTTATGCAAATAATTAAGTTTAATTATGACTTTAATCAATTGATCATACCTTTAATCACTTAATTAATAGATCATGGATAGATGGGGCTGGTAGTGGTGGATAGTTTGCTTTGCTGCTTTACTGCTTTACTGCTTTACTACTTTAGGGCCAATAAAACGCAAATTATTTCACGTTATAAACATAAAAGATTGAAAATTTCAGTTAAAACAAAATGTTTGAAACAATAAAATAAAAATAAATAATTTTTAAAATATATATATTTTTTAAATAAATAAAATTAAAAAAAAATTAAAATTTGAAAATAAATAATATTTTTTAAATAAATAAAATTAAGAAAGAAATAAAATAAGTATAATGAATAATTATTGTATGAAATATGCTTACGTATGTAATTAATTATTATTAATAGCTCAATTCATTCCATTTTTAAGGGTAAAACCCTTTTTATGGGTAAAACCCCATTTTGAGGTTCTTTCCCAGTCCCAAATGGGGAGCTTACCATTTCTGATTCCTCAGGAATCATCTATTGCCTTCCTTCCTTCATCTTCTTCTCTTATGCACTCCTTGCATTTCTTCTTTTTTCAATTGGGATCCCTTTCCTGGGGAGGTACTCAAACACTCTTTACGGTTCTGAAACCCTCATATTCGAGATCTGCTGGCTGGATAACATGCATAAGGACACCATATTTGACCCAATTATGTGTTTGTAAACAGATTTCAACTCTAGCTCAGACTCCGTCTCCGACTCAGTGCTCTGACACATGAGATTTCATTTATTCTTTCTTCATCCTTCCTCCTTTCTTCATCTTCTTCTTTTATGCACTCCCTGCAATTCTTTTTTCTTGGACCCCCTCCGGGGGGTCCTCAAGCACCATTGAGGGTTCTGAAACTCTCATATTCGAGTTATACGGTCTTATAAACATATGCATTGACACCAATATTGTATTACTAAACGAATATTTACTAATTCGACACCGCACCGTCTCCAGCACCGGTGCTGCTGACGACGCTGATTCCTTCTCCGACTCCTCCTTACTCCTTTCTCGATCTTCCTTTCCTCCTCTGTCTTCTTTTCATTCTCTTATGCACTCTGTGCTTTTCTTCTTTTTTATGGGTCCCCTCCGGGGTCTCCAGACACCATTGAGAGTTCTGAAAACCTCATAATCAAGTTCTACGTTCTTATAAACATATATAAGGACACCACATTTCTGTTTGGACCTGATTTCAACTACAGATCCGGAGTCGGCTCCGGCTACGGCTCAGACATATAGCTCAAATTCCGTACTTTAACTAATCCATCCTCTTATATGTGCTCTCTAAATTTCATCCTTCTACGACCTTTTCCAAGTTTTGGGACTCAGCCCCATATCACATTGGGTGTGGCGGCGGAAACCTCGATTCCAGGAAGGCGGTACCAACAGACGGCGAGGGGTTAAGTTTGGAGGGAGATACCATAGCGCAAACATCCACCCATCTACCCTCCTTGTTTTTTTTTTTTTTTTTGTTTTTGTTTTTTAAACAATGTTTTCAAAAAAAAAACGTTGTTTCTTAAAAAAATTTAAAAAAAAAAAACTCTATTTGGCCTTGCCCGCGGTATTACACTATTACTACAACGATTATATCGAACGAATGTTAAATAATAGGAATGATTTTCTTTCGATTATGTTTTTCAACGTAATAAGTCAACCAGAGCACGTAGAAAGATAATCGATATGGGCATAAACAATCACAATAAATCGATTGGAACCATCAAAAAT
>JABUQX010118822.1:22500-25000 GCA_015478945.1 Trachelipus rathkii | reverse complement strand
ATAATAATAATAATAATAATAATAATAATAACAATCATATAAATAATAATAATCATCATCTTCATCATCTTCCATTTTTTCCCCATGACTGGGAGTAATGTGCGTGACATGCATCGGAAAAGAAAAGTAGTAGCCCAGCCTTACCGCCTCTCTATAGCCGCCTTTAGATGTGAACCCGTTGATGCCAAAAATATCCACCCAAGGGCTTCATGATGGCACGACGGACACTCACTGTGGTAGGTCATTGTCGTTAGGGTTCTTCCCCCGGGACAAGCCCGCTACCATCCCCTTTAACAAACCCTCGCCATTCACTCCTTTATATACCTTTATTCTTGCCTCTGCCAAACTTACATTTCTCTCCACCAGACATTCCTTTACTGACTCAATCCACTTTTTCTTCGGTCTCCCAGCCGGTCGATTCACAACACACTCACCACTATACATCCGCTTAACCAACCGACTGTCATTCATCCTTTCCACATGACTAAACCATCTCAACGTACTTTCATGTATTCTCTCATTACCCCTTTCTTCATATCACATAACTCTCTAATAAGTTCATTCCTCATTTTATCAATTCTTTTCACACCTAACACGCCCCTAAGATTGTCCATTTGAACACATTGATCTTTAGATCAAATAATAATAATATCCCTAACAATATTAATAATAGTATTAAGCCCATCAGACTTAAAAATTTAGGCTTTGACCATATACTTTTGCCGCTTGTCAAAGAATACTTCCAAAGCGTAAATACCTTAATTAATACTTAATAGTATATTATTGTAAAAATAATAGGATATACCAACTTACAGTTTTTAATACAAATATGTATATTTTTTATAAATTACAACGCTTTTTAGCCTACATATATTTTTCACTAGTCACAAAAAAAGCAAGTTTAAGTAACGAATGAAAGAATTTAATGACTTGAACGGGCAACAGTCACTATCTTTTTTTTCTTCAGCAAACCAATAAGAAATGAGAATACAGCATAAGAAAAACATGTTAAACATTACTAAACGGGATAATAACCGTGTAAGAATAAACACATTTTGAGCCATTGAGAGGAGCATTTAGGAAATTTTGGAAAAAAAGTTTATCTGTTATCGAAATCGAATCTAACACAATTTAAAAATCCGATAAGAAAATATTTATAAACTCGTAAATTAAGGTAATGTTAACGTATGAAAATTTCTTAACTTGTTAATTGTTTAATTCGCTGCAAATGCACTTGTTATTGTCCGTTACTTCTTTCAAATTAATTGAAAAAGCGCTAAAGTTAACAAAAAACAACGAGTTAATTAACAGATAAACGCATTAATGCCGTTAATGCCAATCTTTTTATATATAGAATATATATATATATATATATATATATATATATATATATATATATATATATATATATATATATATATATATATATATATATATATATATATATATATATATATATATATATATATATATATATATATATATATATATATATATATATATATATATATATATATACATAGGGAATCGATATCTGAGTCGAAATATATATATATATATATATATATATATATATATATATATATATATATATATATATATATATATATATATATATATATATATATATATATATATATATATATATATATATATATATATATATATATATATATATATATATTTATATATATATATATATTTATTAGAGGTGTAGCCGGAATTTGAAATTTTTTCCGGTTCCGGTTTCGGGCTGGAACCGAATTATTAATTGTATTTACTATAAAAATTGTTGCATTTATTTTATATAACCACAATATCCTTTTTTGTAAAAAGAAAACTTTTCACCAGTATTGGGCGATATATTTAAACGTTTTTCTCAAAATATATTTTCCTGTTTCTGAAAATGAAAACAATTTCTCTGAATATATAGCAGCACTAGCCAGCAGTGGTTTTTTACGAAAATGCTATGTTTAGAATTGAGCTGGTCACATCCACCAATACAATTCTTTTCCATTGAATTGATTTCTGGTGTTCTTTAGCCTTCTACAAACTACTCCTTTTAGAGCCACTGATTTTCTTTTTCCACACTCTAATCCACTGAATGTCATGTTCTCACTCTTTCAAACTATGTGTTTACAACTTTTAGGTGTGATTATTTTCTAATAACTGACACTTTGATATCTGCAACTTCCAAGTTTATTGTAGATAATGCTAGTTTCTGAAAATGGAAGGATGACTCATCGCCTGAACCTTCTTCTGTACTGCTACTACTATTATCACTTTCTACCTTCAATTATTTGCATATTTCTTCAAGCATCCTTATTTTATTAGAAAATAAAGTCAGTTTGTATCTTGGGTCTACTACAGTACTTAAAACAATTATCTTGTTTTGATATATGTCTATTGATCCTTTCTCTTCCTTTTTATTCATAAATCTAAACTCTAATGCCTTCTTCAGCTCTTTTCTTTTTAAAAACTGAACCCAGCTGTCATCCCC
>JABUQX010118822.1:0-15000 GCA_015478945.1 Trachelipus rathkii | reverse complement strand
AGTAATTATTTAACAATATCGTACTTTTTTAAGCATCGTACTTTTGACAGTTCCCTGGAGAGAGCGACATTTCGGTATATTTTCTGTGGTCAAAACTCTTACCCGAAAACAAGAGAAAAACTTTTACGACAAAGTATATCCATGTAGGTTAGGTCGAAATTTACTGCATCGTCGATCCATATAGTTACGGTTGAATTTTTTACTGCATCGTCGATCCAAAGAGGTTAGGTTGCGGTTTACTGCCCTCTAAGTTCAGGTTATGATATGATTTGTTATGTGTAAACAGAATCTATATATGAGAAAAAAACAATACACAATATTTTACACAATAACCAATAACCAATAATTTGAACAGAAACATTATTTTTTACCCTACCTTGAATTTTTTCACGTATTAGCAATAAAATCCATGTTTTCTTTCTCATGCAAAATGAACGTATTTGCTTACTTTATTATTAAATTTTTAATTCTTTTCAAATTTCACCGAAATTTTCTTATAAGGCATACTTAATTAATTGCTCGTATTCATATACTAAACAATATATGAATTTTTTTTTTTTTTTTTTTAAAAGCATATTTATCTGTGCCATGAAACTCATAAGGTCCTATTATTGAAACCAGTAATATTTAATTAAAAAGACTCGTAATTGCTAGCGGCTGAGTCTAATCCAGGCCAAAGCTTGGTAATGACATAGACTTAAAATGTCTTAGTAGAGCAGTTACAATTTGGTTTCGCAATGAACAACATTACAAGGAGAATATTACGGAATTGGTACATATTCATTGGTAAATATTTTATTATTATTATTATTATTATTATTATTATTATTATTATTATTATTATTATTATTATTATTATTATTATTATTATTATTATTATTATTATTATTATTATTTATTACTATTTTTATTATTATTATATATTATATATTATTATTATTATTTATTATTATATTATATATTATTATTATATTATTTATTATTTATTATTATTATTATTATTATTATTATTATTATTATTGGATAGTTTTTATATTATATATTAAAGACTAGATTATTAAGCGTTTTTATTATTCACATATAATTTGGTATTAAGTTTATATTATTTGTGACGTAAATTCCAGTCACATATTTTGGGGCTTTCGCCAGGAACTTTTATTGTAATAATTATGTTTATTTTTTGTTTAATATTTTTAGTTGGTTACCGTTAGGAAAATATAAAATAATAAATGATAATAATAATAATAATAATAATATAATAATAATAATAATAATAATAAAATAATAATAATATCGAATTTAATGAATACATTTTTTTTTATTTTTTCACTCTTCAAAGTTAAATTCCAAGTAAATTTAATATAAATTTAAAGTATAAAAAGTATTACCATAAAAGTTAAAAATTGGTAAAACATTATTAAACTTAAATAACCAAAATTAATTTTCCAGGGTATGTTGAAATTGGTTGTCTACTAATTGCAAACACAGGTTTTATCCTTTGAAACCCGAAAATACATTTAATAATAAGAGCTTAAAAATAATTAAACCATAAAAATATAACAATAATAATAATAATAATAATAATAATTATAATAATTTAATAATAATAATAATAATAATAATAATTTAATAATAATATACCTTAGTAATAATAGTTTAGATAAATAATAATGAGGACTAATTAGAATTTCTTGGATTAATAATAATAATAATGATAAATTTGGTAATAATATAAAAAAAATAATTTAAGAAGGATAATTTTTATTGCTGTTCAGAAAAGCCATAGTGAACGAGTAATATATGTTCGAATTTTAAAAATATTAATAATTTTCTAATTAATATACATAGTAATGATAAAATAATTATTTAACCCAACGGGAGATTCAAATAATGCTGACTAAAGTCGATCTTTTTAAATGGCGCTCAAGTTATATTAAGTAGAGATGTTCTAATAGAGGCGTTACCAGAAAGCCCCTAATATTCTCTCCTTGGTAATTGCTGTTCGTGAGGGTGAGGACCAAATTGTAACTGCGTTTACTAAAAACATTTTATAAGCTGACGTCATTATTAGAGATTTGTTGTCCTGCATTAGACACTTAGTCGCTAGCAATTGCGAATTTTGCTTCGTAACAAGAACTTATTAATACAGGTTTCCTAGCAGCAGTTAAAGTTTACGATGTTGAGATATTGCTATTATATTTCCTTGGTTAATGTTTGTATGTTTAATATAGTCGATATTTAAATTTACTATACAATTATGGTGAGATGAGATTTACATTGTCTGTCAGACGGACTGGAAGACACCATATGTTTGTTCCTTTAATAAGAAAAGGTTAGCTAGAAGTGATTATAAGGATTTAGCAAAATAGGGGTGTAGTGTGCTGGTTGAAGTAATAGTGGTTTTTACGGACAAATTATTTAAGGAGAAAAAACCATTTCATTTTCCCCTTATACATCTACAATAATGGTACTAGAATTATACTAATAAAGAAATAATTATTCGTAAAAATTATAATTTATGTTTGCACAATTTATAGGTATATAAAAAAAAGGATTATAGAGATTTAGGTTAGTAGTTAGAAACAACTGGATAGATTCAAGCAAGATAGGCCAAGGAGAAGATATCCCTCTACAGATGCCATCCTGCTTGTATAGAACTGTTTCAGATAAAACAACCAGAAGATATGTTTTAATGCAGTAGGTCATGTTGGTGTAAGTAATCACCTTCATTAGATTTATGGAAAATATATTATTGATCGACTGTGCGGAAAGGTATGAACACAGAAGATCTCATATCCCAGCCACCCATTCGATTAATAAATATATTTAAATACTATATTAGACGAAACTCAAGACAGTTAGCTGTGTATATATTCAATGGCCCGAATTAAGCAGCGATTTTTTTTCCCTCCCCCAGGTGAATTTATGGGCTATAGACAATGTGCAAAACAGTTGCTATGTGGAGCGTTAATACTGTTATAGGTTGGTACCCAGAGTGTCACTCCTAAAGTGAAGGAATTGGATAATGGAAACGGACTAGTTAATGAGTGATTTGTGTTAGAAAATGTATATGAGTTACCAGAAAAACTATAGTGGAGGAAATTCCACTGAAGCAGTAGGCAGAGATAAAACACAGACGCCCCACAGGTTTCATGAATCTGTCACACAGCACATGTCACCATTAATCATTATCTCTCTTACGCCTACGCACCACAACATCAATACATATTCATACATTAGAGCACACACCACATATCAATTGATTAGTGGTTAGTGAACAAGAAGATACTTAAAATGTTAATTAATAGTGTTTACTAAGGATTTGCATGATTTAGATAACAAAATATAGTTAGCTATACCTTCTATATTAGTGATAAGGTTATAATAGTGTATAATATTGTGATTGATGATATAAAGAGTCAATAATGATCTCTGTAATAAATAACTTCTTATTGTAGTGGGCAGATAAGGGTAATATGTAAATTTTAATTAAGTAAAAAATAGTTAGGCTAAGGTAGTTCTTTTTACCTTAAAGTAGTTACTATTACATAAAATAAAAGTTTTTAGGCTATACAATTAATTGTATAATTGGGGATTAGAGTGATACTATGTGGAAGAGAATATAATCGCTCGCAGCATTATTACTAGTTTATAAAAATTTGTGACCAAAGAGGTAATAAAAACATGATTATTGAGTAATGTTATGATGGGGTATTATTTCTCCCCTTCAAGTAAGCCTCGCAATTTTATAAACGTTCTACCACGTTTTAAGGTGATTCTCGTCCTTCGCCGTGTTTTCTGAAAGCTATCAATTAAAAGAGAATGTAAGGATCGTAGCGTATTATATATATTATAATATAGATGTGCGTTTACAAAGTATTAGCAAGGATAAGTTTAACAAATTGATCATGTAATAAATATAGCTATGTTAAGCCTGTTAATTATTGAGGCACAAGTATTTTATGTGGAGCTCTATTCTCATTGTTTATAAGGATAAGACCAATAGTAAATTATGACTTAGAGATGTGTCATATTTATAGTTTTTGTACTGAAGCAACTACAGGATAATTGATATTATTCTTGGAGGCTTGAATCTTATATATTAGGGAAATCTCTTTTATTATGTTGTGCTATGTTTAGTGAAAGTGTATGTGTTTTTTTTATTCATACTCAAGATATGTTATATTATATCTGATATTGTTACTTTAGCTTTATTAATAAGTTTTGTGGTTTCGTTGGTCTCTTCTCTGTTTTTATATAAGTATTTATTGTTTAGTATAATTTACTAATAAGTGTTTTTGATATGCGTTTCATTGGAATGTTAAGAAGAAGTTGTAGTATCTGCTCTCTCTCTTTCTGTAATCTCGCTCTCATTTTGTTTGTATTTTTTCTACTAATTTGATCTTTTTTGGAATTTGTTGAATTTTATATCGACTATTATCTCTCTATTTACCAGATCTTTCTAATTTTTTTTATTGTAGATTATAGTTATTGTTCTTTTATCTATACAATTGATTTTCTTTGTTTATCTCATTTTTAGTTTATTATATATATTATATTTTGTTGTTTGTCTTTTATAATTTCAAATACTTTAGTTCTATAGTATTGATTTTTCTTTTGATTTAAATAATGCGTTATTTATGTTTTGAGATGTTTTACTTTATTTTACTTATATTAATAATTATTGTATATGAATTGTGTTTGCTTTTTCTTATTAGCTTTTTTGTAGAATTTGTGTTTATCCTTATTCTCATTGATTGCCACCTAGAGTGATCTTGGCGAATTTTTCTATTCTTGTTGGGTCTGTCAGTGTGTTTTTGTTTCTAGTTCTCAATCTCTTCTCCAGAGACAAATCCGTACTACTTTCTTTCACATATTGTGTTCTCTCATACATACTTTCTGCTCTTACAGTTCTCATGAATCGTTTCACTCTCTCGTGGTATAGTTCTGTATTGCCACTATCTCTCTCCTGAGTTACCTTTTCTCCATTACTATCAAATCTCTCCTCTTCTCTTCTCTTCTCTCTCTGGCCTCTTTTTCTCTCCTTTCTGTCATTATTCAACGCATTTCTCTCGTCCTCTGCTCTTCTGCTCGGTCCCAGATTCGACTCCGCTCACAGAGTCTATATATCATTTCACCATAATCATACCTCTATTCCCCCAACTTTCCATCTATAACAGATATTGTTTCCCAAGACCCAGCCGCAGCATTCTTGCTCGCCGGTTGCTGCTATCTCCTTATTTCTCAAATTGCCACAATAACATCTCCCTCACTGCCAATCTACATCTCGCTTCTATATGGTTATTTCTCCATCTCTAATTCTTCTTAATTTTGCCTCATCTTTTCTACTCTCATGCTTCAATATACCTCTCCAAAGGTCCTCAATCTCTCCACGCTTGTGCTATATTTGTAGTTTATTTCTGTGGTATATTCATTTAGAACAGTGGAAGGTCAAAGATATTAAGTATCGTCCACACTCTCCGCACTTATCTTAAATTCATTCATATAGAGGATGAGCTGGTCAAAAATATGTGCTCAAATTCGATAAAAAGATAGATTTTTTTTTACCTGCAGGGGTACATTCTTGCTACTCATTCTTTTCAGGCTAGAAGGATTAAAATAGATAAAGAACGGCTTCATACGGTCAGATAGTTCTTCTAGAGGATAGCATTATGATTTCCTAGATAGAGATTATAGATAGATTATGAATTAGTATTTTCTCGGACTGAAGTATTCAGAATATCGCTAGCCACATAAGCATCTGACGTAACACGCTCAGCTGTTTTCCTAGCAGAGATCACGTATCTAGCTAATGGATAGTATTTAATGTCTTTATCCGTACACTAGTACAATTAAAAATATACATGATTTAAAAAATTAGCTTAAAACTTTAGACATAGGATTAGATGAGTAGTCTATATCTAGCTATTTTAGTAGTGTATGGACTCATGCCATAATGCATTATGTGAGTAGGAATATTATAAGAATCATGTCTTCATTAGTCATCTTACTCCTAATTATTAATTGTACCTAAGTAAAACACTCCGAGGTGTATTCTACGACTAGTATATATGAGACATTAGTTCAGTCCTCCCTCTTTCGAAACAAATTTCCACACTTTCTCCTCAGGTAGTCCCTCTTGGCCATGTCTTTCCCCCTTCACGCGGCTCCGGAAAACATAGTATTTAATTCTATATTCTGATTCGTCCGTGCTATCTAGCCTAAAAAGTACTTTACATCTCCAAAAATTCAATAATTTTATTCCATGCTACTGCTTATAAAAATTATTTATTTAAAATAAAAACCTTAAGATTCTTTAATATGAGCATAGATAGGGAACTCAGAATACAGGAGGGTCACGCCTCAGAATATAAGCACAAACTTTCTAGCTAGTAGCCCATTCTCCACGATAGATACTGAGTAGTATCGCACTCTTGGAAACTCCGCTATTATATCGATTTTCATTAGATGATAGACCTCGCTGTCACCTTGCACTTTAACACATCGTAGATACAAAGTTTTTAATTTTCTCGCTCTTATTGGTAGCAGATTTCTCACTCCCTAACGCTAGGATCTCATAACCAAAATATCATTTCACTCAATATTTAGGACCATAAACTTACACAAGACCTTCTATCTAGGTATAGATACGTAGTAATAATACAAGAGGAGTCTTGTATATGCAAATCCGCGAATAGGCCAGCACCTCTACTAGATAGATAGATAGACTACGAACTAATTGAATAATGTGCACTCCAAGTGATAGCATTCTCGATAGATGCTATGCTGTTCTTAATGACTGATAGATAATCTATTGATACCTTCTTGTTTCTCATCTCTTCTGCTCCTACTCGCTCACCAACTATGGTTAGATTCTCATACTCAAAACTTATTGTATACAATACCTCTATCATAACATTTACGTCTTACTCTACGATTCTCTAAATATACGAAACTCAGATATCTTAGATTACGAATTAGTATCATAACGCATATGGTAGAGGATTTGATTCTAGAGAATATAGATATGGACGCTTCTTGTAATTATCACTAAGTTATAACCTCAGAAATCATCGCACTTAGACTAGACTCATGATATATTTGGGCACAGTATATTGGCCATTTAGCCACATACGTCTTCCGGTCATGACGACCATACGTCCAGTAACGATTAATTATGCGAAGTATAACGTTATAGATAAGATTTATAGTGATATGTACATTTCTATATTGTTCTTGTAAGCCCCGCCTTCATCTCGCAGCTCTATACTTCACACTCACTCCACCTTCACCAAGTGTGACATTATAAATATCCCATTTTTCTATCCTAACAAAATACATGCTCATCCTTCAAACTCTATGCTACGCGATATAACTCCATTAATTCACGCCCTCTTACTCCTATGCCAAACATGAGCATAAGACATTAGAATCACTTCTCACTGCACTATCGATCAACGATCTCGCAATTCCTTCACGCATCTCCACTTATCGAAACATTAGTGAAGACTAAGTAATTTAAATTCATGTTCCATCTTTATCTCACAGTTTATATCTCCCGCTCACTATGCTAACACTATCATAACTACCATCCGCATTTTTAAGGTTACTTACATAATATATTTTAATCTATTATTGGATATGGAATGACTTATCATAGGAGGCTCAAGCAACAATAGATATATAGATTAGTATTTCCTCTGTTGATCTATCCTCAAATTCAGATTCAAGACCTACAGAGCTCCTCCAATACTCTCTTACTGCTCTCGAGGCATCAGTCATTTTTATGTTTTCGGCTGTAGATTGTCAGTGACATTAGATTAGATAGATGAAGTATTATAACTATCAATTCCTCTCTCTCGTTATTCGCGGATCACTATGTCGCTTTACGCTATAGCTCATATATTCTATACTATTTGTTGTTATTTTATTCTCTCATAATAACTCGTACCTAAAATCCTCCAATCCACCGATAGCGGTGTAGATTAAGTCTCGTCTATTCACTGTTCCTCCAGTCCTACATCCCTTTGCATAGACCCTAGAGTCACGAACTTCCACTGAGCACTCCATTACAAGAATAGATTTTACATATCCAATAGCCATATATAGATTTAGTGTATCTAATATACATACTGATTCTTATCGCGTAGCTATTCATGCCAATCCACTCTAACTTTTGATCAATTATTCCTTTCTTATAGGATCATTATTGATAGTACTATATTCTTACGATAATTTCCTCTCTTTGTATTCTCTCTAGGATACCACTTTTACCATTTATGATCTACTTGCTTATTACACAGGTGTTTTTGAAGCTTTTCACTTTAAACATTGTGCCACTATCATTCCGAATGATTCCGTGTCTAAAAGAGTACTTTGGCGGCTCTTAGACTTTGCGGGCCCTGGCGTCATGTGCAAATGGACAGCCCTTAGGGTACTTTACAAATTATTGCATAGAGTACTGGTGCGCATAGAGGTGGTATGTATTATGTTATAGGGAAACAAACACAAGGTTTTAGTATTTAGATTATAAGTATGTAAATCTGCACAATTAACTCAAACTGATGGGATTTCAAACCCTGGACTATGTAAGTAGGTATAGATAGATTCAGTAATTAGATTAAGATTTAAGAATATATGATAGATTAGAATAGATTAAGATAGTATATTTAATTTACTTTTATCTTCGTAGCACTAAAGTACATAAAAAATATATCTAAATATAAAATAAGATAGATATATATATATATAGTATATATAGATTAATAGTAATAATAGATTTAGATAGATTAGAAGATTATATATTAAGATAGGTATAGATGTATAATAGATAGATAAGATATATAGATAAGTAGATTAAGATAGTAGTAATAGATTAAGATAGATATAGATAAAATTAGATATATAGAATAGATTATTTATATATAGTATAGTAATAAATGTAGATTAAGATATTATATGATAGGATATATAATAAATATATAGTGTTATGATAGAAAATAAAATTATTATAGATGATGTTTAATAGATAGATAGATAGGATAGAAAATAGATAGATAGAATAGATAGATTAGATAGTAGAAATACAGGAGAGACTAATAGATAGATAGATAGATAGATAGATAGAATAGTAAAGATAGATTAGATAGATTAGATTAGTTATAATATTAAATTTTTACTTTTTTTGGGGCGTACATTTTTACATCAGAATTTAACTTCGCGACTTTACACTATAAGTACATTAAAAAGATATATACAATTATTATTAAAATATTAGATTATAGATTTAGTAATTAGATATTTAGGTAATTTAGATAGTATAGTAATTAAGAGTAAGATAGATATAGATAGATAGATAGATAGTAATAGATATATAGTTATAGATATAGATATAGGATTATAGTATAGATAGATAGATAGATAGATAGATAGCAATTATAGATAGAATAGATATATAGATAAGCTTTAAATTGTATTTGTTTATTATAACCCATATATTATCACAAAACCATTTTATCTATATACTATTATATTAGTATATATATAGATATTAGTATACCTATATATTTATGGCCTTATGGGTCCCTTGTATTTTACATTAATTCACTCTCATACTCCTCCCCCTACATAAATGAACCTGTATTAATTTATCCCTGTCAATTATTTTACCCGTCTTACTTCAATTATATTTATAGTGTGATTATACTACTACTAATGTGGTCAAATAGATTTCGTTATTTATACTTCATGACATAAATATATGCTACTCTAAATAGGGAACGATTTAAATAAATTGGAATACAATAGGCTTCCTTATAGGTGTTTTTTACTAAATATTCTTGCATGTCTACGTATAATCAATATAACAGTAATGTTACTACATACTTCTCTAAATTTAAAAATGTGCGGTAGAACGATCGATAAAATTATCTTAGAGTAAGATAAGTGAAAACGGATAAATTAAACTAACTATATTCGGTAATAGGTAAATATTATGATAATAAATATAAACTCAAATATAATATTAATAACTGATATAATACAAAATAATATTTTGAGCAACACAATATAAACAATACTGATATACATACAGTGAGTCAGGTAATCACAGTTGGCTATTTGTGTATACACAACAGTAATGCTGCTGCTCGCAAAATAAATAATGTACCATTTCAACTCAATGATATTGATTTAACTCAATAATATGCTGGCGTCCAAGGCTAGTATTCTTATCGATTGTCGAGACACTCGAGTATACCAAATAATTCCAGATGAGTATCTAAATATTTGATTTCGTATTCTCTAAAATTCACATATTCAATATAATATACCTTTAAATTTCGAAACTGTATAATGGCAATCTCGCAGATTTTTGGAGAATACACAGTTTATAAAGATAATAATAATTATATTAATAAGAGAAACACAATAAGGATAATTATTGATCAAATTAGGTTCTATATTATAATAAAGTCTCACCATAAAGGTTAATAATCTCAAAATAGGATAATTAGTTTAATATGGTTGACCTTGAATAATAATCTAGTGCCATGGAAATCGAGGCTTATACACTCGATCAACTATTTCAGTTGATGGGAAAAATGTACTTACATTTCGGGTGTTCACGAACTATGCAAGTGACAATAAAGGGAGGATTAATTAATATAGGAATTTTTTATGCATATAGAATAATAAGAGATAATAATAATAAATAATAATTAAAATAGGAAGGAGTTAAGGGCAATACCTCAATCACATGTACAATTAACAACCCTATGTTTTGGGTGTGCGCGAAACTGAAGTACAAAGATGCATCACTACAACATAAACAGGAAACATTATAATGTTTTCAAAAAGTTATTAAGATAAATATGAATAATAATATAGCCTCAATTAAGCATGGGAAGTGAAAGCATCGAAATAAATAAGATACTAATAAGATAATCATGAGTTAAAATTTCTGTAACATATAGGTTACTGAAAATCATGAAATAGTTGATGAACGTTAGAAATTTACTTTTAAATTATGAAAAAGTTGCTTATAGTTTACTGCCCAAATGTGTTCGTAATGAACGTTAACGATAGCTGTCTTGGGTAAGTGGAGTCCTCGTACGTTAGATAATAAAATCCTTAACTCTCTCAAATTTTGATTTCCAGTTTATAGACTAATGAAGTCACAGATACAGTTCAGAAGAGCATTAGACAGAAATAACAAAACGACGAAGGAAAAAGCATACGTCATGTAACGTGACGTAGGAGCGAGAGTATGGCACGACGACATAGCGACGTAGGTATTTGGATACAATGTACTAGCATTTTTGTAGTTCGAAAGTTAATACTGAGAAAATACAAGTGAGCTTGTTCATCAGTGGCATAGCTTCTCATTTCATGGAAATAGCATTCAGAAAAATATTAATTGTCCATATAGATATGCTATCTAAAATCAACTGTACCTAGTTATGGATCGGGGGTCGTCTCTGCAGTAGGGGTGATGTCATACGAAGGAAAAAGGGGTGCGATATTGTCAGGTCGGGAGAAAGGTTTTGCCGTGGCAAAAATAACCCTATAGGTGTAGCAGGACAGGCTCGTTTGAGTAAAATGAAATAGTGACATAACATGAAGCTATGGCGTTGGAGAGATAATATCAAAGGGTTCGGGTGAGTGACTTGTTTTGTCCAGGGTATCAAACGTCGCTGCAGCGGCAGGACACTATGTGACAGGTCAGCTGCCATGCTCTCTAATTACAGGTCGAATGAGACAATAGGTCAGACTAAGAGGTGCAGAGTATGTATACACTTGTGGGCGCTCGTACATCCATATTCAATACAATCGAAATAAGAGATGATTACACAGTAACGTACACAACACACTATCGCAATGAGAAGTCAGCAATTGTAATGCGTAAACACAAACACCAGATGCATTTATTTGTCTCTACATAAGTTTTAGTTATTTGTGAGGGTGGGCAAGCTAATGTGACTGAAATGTTTTAATGAAGGAGAAGCTGTTTGTGAAGAGTTGTTATATATTTTAGTTGGAGCGTTTCCAATTACTAAACTCTTGACGCAACTCGCCTTAGTCTAGTCAGTGATATTTATTAAATGTTACACCATTTGATTCTGCGGGTTTAAACAATAGGGTGGTTTATGGTTGGTTTCTATCCATATACAATTTAACCTTAAAGTCATTTCCACTTTACATTGGTTTAATATTTGGTCACCTCAAATAAATACTTTATAACTCTCGCGGGCCTCTGTTGTTATAAGTGGCCTGATATACATAAATTTGATTATTCTGTTTTATGTCGTCTAGGGTGGATTATCAAAGCCTAACCACAGACAAATTGTTACTCATCGCACCCACCAAATATTAGAAGTTTTCGTAAACTACTTGCGCACTTTTCGTTAGAATACAACTAGGATATTGTGAGAACAATTCAGCCATAATAGGACAGCCCCACACGCCGCGGTGGTCGGCGCGAAACAAACTAACGACGCAATTCCAATAACGTCTTAAGGGCCTTTATAGAAACTTTATTACTCTCTTTTAGTTTGTGCGATTCCTCTATATCACGGTCTCACCAAAACGCATTCCGCACCGTCATCCGACATACCATTCGAATCACCCTCTCACTGTGTGGGTTAATGTACGCAAATGCTACTCTATTGCACCACGCAACCGGCACTATACGACAATCCGTACAATTAGCACCTCATATACCCACACCATACACCACACCGCCATTCGTCATCATATGCAACCGCACATAAAATGCTGTACGCACTCAACGCCACCAGCACCGCTAATATTATATATATATTTTAAGTATATAGTTGGTGTTATGATCAGGCCAATCACACTAGGCCATGAGTATTATATATTTAAATGTAGTTTCAAGTTAAAATGATTGTTAATAAAATATGAGTGATAGTAAGATTTGATTAGGATATAATTGATATCGACAGATAGATTTTATGGATGTTTGAAATGTTATAGTACGAAGATATCTAAGAATTCAGTATAAGAGTTAAAAAGAGATTATTGCAGAGTATAAATGAAGATTGTATGAGATTACCTATTACTAATCTCATTCTCAGAAGAATATCTAAATAGATTGATAGTTTCAGAGCTTATTAATTATATTCTTGAGTCTCTCTGCGTGTCACTCTGTTTATTCATTTTAATACTCTTATCGTTGCCATTTATAATTTATTTAAATTACGAAAAGATAAAAGTGATCAGTTTCTTATATCTAAATATTTTTATTATTTATATACGTTTTGGGGTCCCAATAAAATAAATAAAATAAAGCTCTTTTATTTCTCTTTATTATTATTTTATATTGACTTTATATTTTATATTTTATTATATTTTGCGACTGAAATAAGTGGTTCAATATATATATATTAATTATATTTAATATATATATTAAATTAATATATTATATATATTATATTATAAAATATTATAATTTTTATATTTAATTATTATATTATTGATATAATAATAATAAAATAATATTTTTATATATATTATTTTATATATATATTAATATATATATTAATATATATATATATATAATATATATATATTAATATTTATATATTATATATATAATATATATTAATTTATATTATACTATATATTATATATATATATTAATATATATAAGATATATATATCATATATATATATATATAATATAATAATTATATATTATATATATTTATAATGGAAAAAATAGCGAGAGAGAGAGCCCGAATAGTAAAAAGTTACTGGAGTCGTCGCCTATACGGCATCATATATATATTATAATATATATATTATATATATATTAATATTTATTTAATATATATATATATATAGTATATTATATATATATAATATATATATTATTATATATATTATATATATTATTAATATATATATATTATATATATATATAATATATATATATATATTATATATATATATATTAATATATATTTATTATAATTTATATATATATTAATATATTAATAATATATATATATTATATATATATTATATATATATATATAAATATAAACTATATTTAAAATATTTATTAATATATATATATATATATAATACTTAGTATATATATTAATTTATATTAATTATATATATATATATTAATATTAATAATATATTAATAATAATTATAAATATTATATATATATATATATTAAATATATATATTAATATATTAATATAATATATATATATTATATATTATTATATAATAATATATTATATAATATATAGTATATATATATATATTGATATATATATATATATTATAATATATATATATATAATTAATATATTAATATTTATTATTATTAATTATATATATGGATAGAGAGCGGAGCTCCAGAGTTTAGTAAAAAGTTACTGTGAAGGTTCAAACGTATATATGATATATTAATATATATATAGATAATTATATTATTAATATATTATATTATATATTAATTATATATTAATTATATATTAATATTATATATATATATAATATATAATATAATATATATTATTATATATATTATATATATATATATATAATATAATATTATATTAATTAATATCTTTATATATATAACCTATATTATATTTTTATATTATATATTTTATTATTATATATTATTATATATTAATATACATATATATTAATAATATATATATATAATATCTGCTATATTTATATATATAAATTCCTACTTTAGTCATTATCATACCTCCCCAAATATTTAACAACTGTTATATAATAGTATATATCAACTATTAATTAAATTCACTACTATCTAAATCTTGTTCTTTGAGTTTCACATAACATATGATCATATGCTAAATCATTGGCGCATTAATTTAAAAGATAATATTCAATAGACATTAGGTACTTAAAATCCTAAAAGTTAGTATAAAAGTAACCTTTCCTATATTCTGTAGGTTTTAATGAAAATAATAAAGTTAGAACTT
>JABUQX010118821.1:2500-5000 GCA_015478945.1 Trachelipus rathkii | reverse complement strand
TACCTACTATTATAATTAATAATAACAAATAAATACCCCGTTTATTAATTCAATTCCTTACCTCTTGATAAATTTATATAATACATATAGCCACACACACAATATTAAACAGAACTACATAGCTACAAACATACCTATCAACCTTATATTAATCACCCTACTTTCACTAGGGTATCCTTTGCTCACTATCCCTCTGTAATATAGATTACTCCATTGCAAAACTTTTTTATATTCTATTATAATTTTCCAACTTTTTTCAACAATTTTGTACCATTGAATTGATTGTGTTTTTTTATCGTTATTTTTTTTTTCAAGTACTTTCCTTAAGTTCTGAAACTCTTCGTTCGCCTTGGAAGATGATTCGGCAGCATCAAACGTGATGATAATTTTTATGATGGCTTTAGCCGTCTTTGGTATCCCATTCATCCTTTATTTAAAAGTAATTTCCCCTGCAGGACAAATCTATATATATATATATTATAATATATATAATATAATAATAATAAATTATATATATATATATATAGATATATATATTTATATAATATATATAACTATATTATATAATATATAATAGTATATATATATAATATATAATATTATTATATAAATATATTATTTACTATTATATATATATTAGATTAAGCCCCAGACTTAGACTTCAGTTGTACTCTTCTTAGCACCTCTCACCCTTCGGAACAACATAAAACCTTGTGACTTATTATTATAAATACTGGTGTTTAGTTCTTAATTTTTATAGCAGTAAGAGGAGAAAATCAAAAAATAAATTACGTTTTTTATTTAAAGTGTACATCAATATGTATTCTCTATGAACCAGTGTTTTTTATTATAATGTTGAATCTAAATTTTGTTCGAAGTTATGGTTGGTCAAATGACTAAGCATTAGTCTAAGTGATTGCAATCATAGTTTTTTTTCTTTTTACCCTTGGATGTATCAGTAGGTGGTGATCTTGGGATGCGGAATTATAGACTAGATATTTATATTTAAAAATGTTTGTATGAATTTATTATGTAATCTTTATTGTGGTAAACAGGAATGTTGTTAATATCTGCTAATTTTATCGAGAGATTAAAAGTGATGTAATTTTCTAATCTGAAGCCGTCTTTTAGTTTTGAACATGTTTTAAACAGGAGGTGAGAAGTTCATAATTACTTGAGAAAATAATTATTCGTAATGAATGGTTTAGTCAAATTCATAATTGACTTTGGAAAAGTTTATTCATTACGGGGTATCTCTTTGCTGTAGCTTTGCGCAATCAAAGACTTATTTGAAGTGGTCTTTTGATTTACATAAATTATCCTCTTTACTGGCTGAAATAAATGTCGTGATTGAATACCACGCCAAAAGTCGACGGTATTATAATTTAATTATAATATAAATAAAGTGTTTAAAATTAATATCAAAGATAATTTCATTAATTAATTAGTAAGATATAGATCACCCCCGTTTTTTCTCGTGATCAATACCCAATTTCCAGAAGTTATGTGAGCAGATCAGTGACGAAAATTAAGAAGAAGACTCAGGATTTAATAAGTGCTTGCAAGATATAATCATTGTATTTTAAAAGGAATGAGAAGGAATATCTGATAAATGGTGTTATCTGTTTAATATATTTAAGGTACACTTAAGACTTACCATTATTATCTAGTTAATGATAAACTAGTTATCGAATGCCTGAGAGTGTTGTTTTACAGTAGCATGGTCATTGAATAGGTGAGTTCCAATACGCATGATTTCTTACATCGTTCATTATTATTATAATGGGTTTGTAAATATCGGCATGAGAAAACGATAGTGACTGGAAAAAATCATGAAGAGAAGAGGGAACAAAATACAGTTTCCAGAACTCATTTTTTCAAAGTTTGAATTCCCAATGTTGCACTATGAGTGCAAAACATAAAAAATCAACACTATATAGTTTATATTTTTAGCTCATTTACATTCCATATGAAGTGAGAAAAAAATTCTCCGCACTCGGAGACAATGTATCTAGATACTGAATCGAGCGATTTGTTTTTATTGGGGGGAGGAATTTATTAAAATTCTGATGAACATTCTTTATTGTGAAGCGTAAAACTAGTAAAGTAATCATTTTATGCTTTTTTAATTGGCAGTTAGTAGATACCTGTTGGCCTGGACGCGTAATCATGAAATTTTTTAATCTGTCTGGAAAACACTGGAAATCGGGTTTCTTTGAATGTAGATTCTTCGTAATATCATATTTTACTTATTAGGGTGAAGCACAACAGACAAAATTTTATGTATTGAAGAATAAAGTGAAAATCTAATTTATTTATTATATTATGTATCCAAATAGGATTATCTTATGGCATCTGAACTATAACCTTGACCTCTCTCTTTTGTTATCTCCAACAGCCGAGAAAAGAGAAAAACTATCATGATAATCAAATTGCTAAAACTAACACATTACTTCATCATCTCCACTCAAACATTAAATCTATAAACACCTTTGTTAAA
>JABUQX010118820.1:17500-21269 GCA_015478945.1 Trachelipus rathkii | reverse complement strand
ACGCAAAATTCAATCTTGACGACGCTGCAAACCCGTAAACATATACCTCAACAAAATCTTAACATTACGCCTTCCACGTTTTCTTAACATGACCACTTGCCAGTTAACACAAAATATCTTTTTAACAAAACTCATCAGTTCTCTAACAAATTTCCAAGTGTTAATTTTCACCATCATATAATATTTAACCAAACCCGTAGTCCCTAACTTAACGTATACAACAGTTTTCTTATACCAGAGTATTCTTATCTTAAAAAAGCAACACAATCATCTCCAGAGAGAAAACCCAATGGCAATCTGCCTTGATAAAGAAGCCGTCTGGAATCCCTGAAGACTGGATCACCCCCCACCAACAATCAAGACCGTGGTGTAAGCGTTTTCTAGAGGATGTTCTCAGCCCCCGAAGCTGGAGACCACCCTCTCCTCGAGGGTTAAACATCCCCTAATACATTGTTATAAATGTTACCGTTTTAGCCTTCCTGTTAAGATTAACTTAACTATGTTAGATATCATGCTTAAAAAATAAGAATACTTACTTTTGCAGCAATCCTCAGCTACTTTTATGTGTTTTAAGTGGTTTGTTCTTCTGATTGGAAGCTTTTGGTTAATGTTCGATTCTGCTTATTTCGCAATTAAGTTTATTGTCACGGTTGTCGTTGCTTAACAATCATATTAATCGTTAAAGTCCCTGATTTTGCTATGTTAGCTCTCTTTATTATGTGAAAACCGTTGTTACGTATTAGAAGGTTATATCGCTACTAATTTGATCTGGTATGATAATTACACACTTTGCCGTGTAAAATTTTTGGTTTAATAGTACTATGTTAATGTAAAAAAATATCTATGATATGTTAAAGAAAAGTGTTCGCATGAATACGTGGGCGTCTTGTCAATGCTTTGATGAGTTGACTCACTCTTGCCTAAGTTGTGAAACCTTTGTTAATGTTGTCTGCATATCATGCGCTTTAAGATGGTGTTTAAAGGTTTTGTCAATTGTTATATAATTCAAGTTCAATGAGTTAAGTAATCTATTAATGTGAAAACTCTTGTTACCGTTTAAGTCCTATACTCAATTGATCTGTGTATGATAGTTACACACGTTTGTGGGTAAAATTTTTGATTAAATTGTTACTATGTAATATAAAATATCCAGTGATATGTTTTTAGAAAAAGTCTCGGTGATATGTGCGTCATTTATGCTTGTTATTACTTCACTGTGTATAGCAAAGTGGCTAAACTTTGTTAACATTTACAGTTTGTCATGTTAAGAATTTTTTAGGTTTGGTCGATTGTACATGTATTATATTCGTAATTCAGAGATAGCTAAGTAAGCTGATATAGTGGGAAACTTTTTTGTTACAAGTCAGTATATTAATTAAGTCTTTGTATAAAGAACCATCCTTATTTATAGGTTATTTTATCCAAAATATACTCGAAATGTGACTTGAATCCAATTGATTCAATAGATCATTTGTAGATCGACAACCTGACAGGAGGCGATGGTAGGATTGCGACAGCCTTCCTTGATTTAGTTGATTTAACTGCTTTAGGTAATGGTAAAACATGACAATCTTAGTAAAAAATTTGACCTTATCAATAGATCTGTAGATCAATAGATCAATAGATCAATAATCAATAATCACAACTTGTCAGGGAGGTTTGAATGGAATATGAATTTACCGACTTACTGATTGGTATATAGTTAAAAATCGTAAAATTTGCCTTGTAAGTTTTTGATAAACCCCAAAAAGAATAGAAGAAATTTTATTATTATTTATTCATTTATATTTATTTATTTATTTTTATTTTTATCTTTTCTTGATGGTTCTGAAACCATTATTTCGAAATCTACAGACCCAAAACATAAGACACCAACATTGTTGTTTTACGAATGTTTATTAACTCGGCACCGCAGTTGCTCCAACACCGGTTTGCCTGATACCAAACTCATCAGATTCCCAATACCAAAGCTTTCTAGGAAATTACACCTCTGAACCCTCTCACCAAAATTTCAGCTTATACGAATCAATTTAAGTTTTTTTTATGTGGGCCCCCCTGTGGAGGAACCACCAAGGCGTAACTTCGGATTACACTTGAGGTACCTCATCAGCTAACCATCCTCCAAATTTTAGCACGAGACGATAGTATTATTTTCACTATATATATATATATATATATATAATTATATATAATAATAATATATATATATATATATATATAATATAATATATATATATAGATAATATATATATATATATATTATGTATATTAAAATAATATATATATATATATAAAGTAAATATATATATATATATATATATATAAATATATATAAGATAGAATATATATATAAGATATATATATATAGTTATATATATATTTTAAAATAATAATATATATAGATATATATGTATATATATATATATATATATTAATATATATTATATAATATATATTAATATATATATATATATATAATTATATTATATATATTATATAATAGTATATCTAATATAATATATTACACTTACATTCTCTACATTCCTTCCTGACAGGTATCACGAGCCTGTCATGGGCCAACCTTCCGCTTCCACCTGTTTACCATCACGATCCATCCGCCATCAGTTCATCCATTGCTCATCAGGTTTCTCTTAACTGAATCCTCACGTGTCTCTCCATCTCTTCCCGTCTGCTGCGCATTCTTGGTTCCACCGTATCATCATGGTTTCACACCCACAGCTCTCCTCACGTCTCATTCTCACTCTAATCTCTCCTCGTCTTTCCAATCACCGCCCTCAACACATTCATCTCCGCTGTCTTAATTCTACTCTCCCTCCCTGTCATGCTCCATGTCTCTGCCCCATACAGCATATTTGTTCAACACTCCCTCGTTATATTGTCTCTCTTCACCATTCTTTGTTCATTATATTATTCTTTCAAGACGGGTTTAGTATACTGCTCTTTACAGTCCTTGCAATACTGCTTCCAATCCTACTCGTTAATGTCCGTTTTGTGCACACCCTCTTTTCCTCTTTCCAAATTGCTTCCTAGTATTATATCTGTCCACATTTTTAATCTGCCTCTTACCGTCTTCTACCGCCACTATTAACTTCCGTCTCCTCTCCCTACCTTACTATCATTATTTTCTGTTTCTCCACATCATTTTTAAGCCAGCTTCTCTCAATTTTTTCTGCGCCGAAAAACACACAGCACCAATTGCCTCAACCTCTCACCATCTTCACTCCAACACGCCAATTCATCTGCAATACCCATGATGTCTCCGTCAATCTCCTCTAAAACTCTCATTACACCTCTTGTACTGGTCCAAATACGCTATAAAGATTTATCGCGATAAAACTACCTTGCCTTATCCATTCTTAACCCAAAAACCATTCCTCGTTTTATTATCCTTTTCTTACCTTACTTATGCTATTCACGTATATACTTCTTACTGCCTTTAGTCTGTCTTCAAACGTTCTATATATAATATTATATATATATTATATTATATATATATAATATATATATATATATATATAAATATATATTATATTATAATATTAATGTATATAATAAAATATATATATATAATATAATATATAATCTTTTTAATCGTCTTCTAACTGTCTATATATATATATATATATATATACTATAATAATTAAATTGAATTATATATATATAAATATATATATATATATTATATAGTATATATATATAATATTAATATATATATATATATATATATATATATAATTATATAGTTCCC
>JABUQX010118819.1:0-7500 GCA_015478945.1 Trachelipus rathkii | reverse complement strand
CATAGATCTTTGGGATAAACTAATTGACTGCCTAGTGCAGAGATGTTACCCTATAATAAGACTTACAAATAACAACGTCATGCTCAATTTACACTTTTTTCTAATTATAAAAATAATGATGATTAAAGAAAAACATAAAATATAGATTATATATAGGTCATTTGAAATATAGAGTATATATAAATAGATCAATAATAAATAAATAATAAAATAAAGAATAGCTAATAATAATAATATCATATATTTATATAAATAATTATATATATTATAATTATTATTATATTATATATATTATTCGCAGGCATCCCGAAGATTCCATCAATTAACTAGAGAAACTAAACACACCACCGAAAATAAATATCTAATCAAACATTTACCCGAATAATTAAAAAAATAAAAAAAACTTTTAAAACATATTTCAACATTTTGAATGTAAAATTACATTTTGAATTCGAAATCCGCTTACTCCGATGGCACCAAAAGCCCAAATGTCTATATTTCTTTTTAAAAAATCACGAGATAGCCACGGGATTAAACAAGAATCCATGGATCAGGCGGGGTTCTCGCCTACCGGGAGACGGGGGGACTTCGTCCCCCCTCTGTCCCATCGTCGGCTCGAACCCCCTAAAAAGATATAAAAAGAAAAAACTTACAGTTTCTCCAAGCGTAAAAAAGAAGTCGTAAATGCCCTTTTCTTTCAAAGATAGCACGTTCCAATCAATGCAGAAGCGACAATCCAGGGTGGTACATTTTACAAATAGTAACCGGTTTATTAATAATATACAATAAAATAATTATTTAACTTCGGAGAAAACTTGCGAAATCAAAAATGTTATTTATTTCCTTGTAGCTGTTATAGTTTTTTAATGCTAGAACTAGTTCGGAAGCTGCCATATATATATTATAATATATAATATATATATTATAATATATTATATATATTAAATATATATATATATTATATATATATTAATTATATATATATAATATATATATATATATAATATATATATTATATTAACTCCAAAACATATCGTGCAATATCTTTACTATTTCCTTGCCTTGGTTGAAACTTGCTATTAAGAACTAAATATTATACGCAGACGTGCAAGCGATGCATTATTATATCTACCTAAAAGGCAACTCTGTGCAATTAATTAATAAACAGAAACAATGATCATAAAAAGTGGAATTAAGTGTTGTAATTTTCGTAAAGGAAAATAGTGGGGGGGGGAAATTTTTTGCCCGCTATTATGTTAATTATTTTATTTTTATTATATTATCATATTTTTAAAATTAATTAGGAAAAGTTACTATAGTGAAACTTGGATTAAAAATATGGAATAAATTAGTGTTTATTAAATTTAATCTCATATTTGCATATTTTCTCATTATGTTTTTAAGATCTCTCCCTTTTTGTTTTTTTATATAACTATTATTTGTTTACATGTATATATATTTTTTCTCTTTTTCTCTCTACTGTTAATCTCTTACCACTATCTCCTCTTTTCTCCACCAATATCCTCTCTTTCTCTCATCCTACATATTCTCTTCTCTTCTCTCTCTCCTCCCTCCTCTCCCCTCGACCCACCCTATCCCCTCCTCTCTCTTCTCTCTCTCTCTTCTCTCTCTCTCGTTTTTGTTATGTGAATTTATAATTTTGATTGTAAGGCTACAAAACATTAAAATAATTTCTTACATTTTTTGATGATGAAGAAATTTCCGAAATTATGAATATACTATTTATTAATATATTTTCTTATTATAAACAATTACAATATCCCCGACACGTCGAGTTATTTTCATAGATTCACATAACTATAAACCTAAAAAATATAATTAGATGAAGATTAGGGATGTTTATAAATCTTATTTTTCAATAATGATACTTATATTTATATTATTTATATATTATTATTTTTTTTATTATTATATATGAATTTAAAACTCATACCGCTTTTTTAATAAAATATTAAAAAGAAATCAAGGGAAATATATAGATACCAATTAGATAATAATTAATATATATAAATATAATATTAATATATAATATAATATATATAATATATTATATAATATAATATATATATTAATGTAATTATATATATATATTATTATATATATATTATATATATTATATGAATAAAAATATATATTATATATATATACATAATATATATTAAAAATAAAATATATATGTATAATATATATAATATATATATAATATAATATATATAGTACTTATATATATATATATATAATAATATATATAATATATATTTATATATATATTGATAATATTAATATATATATTATAAATATATTATATTGTTTTTACGAATATAATAATTATAATATATAGTATATATATTTATATATATAATAATAAATTGTAATTATAATATATATATATATATATAATATAATATAAGTCCAACTCAACTTCCTCGTTCGGCACCCTATTCGACTAATGAAGCTTGCTAGGCAGTCACCCTTAAAGCAAGCACTCCAAATATCAAGACCAGCCAGATGTAGATCGACCTTAAGGTAAACAGCTCAAATGATTATGGACAGAGTTGAACAACGCCTTATAAAATTAATGCGCGACGATTAATATAGCAACAGTATGAATGAACGGAGAAAGATATCTTTGGAATGATAGAGAGGAGGATCGACGTGATGGGAATGGCGAAGATGCGAATGAGAGGAGAAGAGAGATTAAGAGATATGTAGGAGGAATATTTACTGAATATAAATAGTAGAAAGGAATCAGGAACACGGATGTGAACTTCTTAGTAGGCGACAGATGTCACTATTCCTACAGACCCATATAATATTGAAAAGACTTGTAACAGATGCACTCTTAAAATCCAAGGGAAAGAGATACCACTTCTACCAGGTCTATGCACTGCAACAAGACCCAGGAAGCATAAATGAATTAGTTCATGGAAATGCTTGAGAGAAGTGGGACGGAAGAAGAGAGAGGATGTGATCTGCTTGTGATTGGAGATTTCAATGCAAGATGGTAGGAGAAAGACGAGGGTAGAGAATGGGGACAGATATGGAGAGAGATAAGACATATTGATGGAGAATGCTGATAGTTTCGTCTTAAGAGGAATGAAGATCATGAGTGAGCTTTTCCAACGAAAGACTCACATAATTTACAAGATATAGATGAACAAATCACAGGAATTTTGATCAGAGATCATAATTATAGACTATATAATATACGTCTGATAGCAGGCTAATAGGACTGTGAAACTGATACATGAGAACCAATGGTTACATATTGGCCTTTGTATCTTTCGTAACAGAAGTCGTTGCAAATAAAAGAAAAAGAGAAAGTGATTCAAATCAGTGTCACTAAAGGAGTGTGACAGGAAAAGGGAATATTGAAAAATAAGCGAACCTTAGAACAATTAGAAGAGTAGGAAGTTGGGGAGTAAAGGACGGTAAAAATGCAAGCAGTTGAAGACCTTGGGAAAAAGGGTAGGAGAACGAAAAAGACAAAACGGAGGTGGTGACTAAGAGGTGAGGAGCCTCCATTATCACACTTCACTATGGTGTAAAGACGGTAAACAGTATTGGAATGGAGGAAGGGGTTGAAAAAATACGAATGCACAGACTAGGTCAGATGTGGGGCAAGAACATGAAGCAGAGAGAGGAGAGAGAGAGAGAGAGAGAGAGAGAGAGAGAGAGAGAGAGAGAGAGAGAGAGATATGAGGCGGGAGAGAGAGAAGAGAGAGAGAGGAAGGGAGATGAGAGAGAGGAGAGAGAGAGATGAGAGAGAGAGAGAGAGAGGAGAGTGAAATATGAGGCAGCAAAGAAAGAAGCGGAAGAAATGATGGAAGATGTGAGAGAAGAAAGAGTAAGAGAGAGCTTTTTAGCACCGGCAAAATAACGTTTTGGGGATCAAAGAGGAAAGTGTGCAATGTTAAGGATAAGCAAAGAGAAGTTTTGGTGAGATCAACATGCATATAAACAGAAGATGGACGGAAAATTTCAGAGAACTGTTAAATGTGAATAAACAGGTGGAGGAGGGGGGAGAAGAGATACTTGAAGGAGGGGAGGATGAGGAGGGGAAGGAGATCAATATGGAGGAGTTGGAGGTGGCTCTGAGAGCAATGAAGAACGGTAACGCACAGGGGGAAGATGGGATTCTCTTAAAACTAATAAAAGAGGGAGGAGAGAAAATGAAAGAAGTAATTCTGAAATTGTTAAATAGGTGTTGGAAAGAGAGCGAATTACCAGATGGGTGGTGAAAGTCAATCATAGTTCCAATATTTAAGGGAAAATATACAGGAGACTGTAGAAACTACAAGGGAATATCCTTGTTGGACCACTTGGCAAAAACATATGAGAGAATACTAGAGAGAAGACTGAGAATGGTAATAAAGCCCAGACTGGGGAAGAGCAGCACGGATATAGAAAGAACAAAAGCACGACGGATTTCTTATTCGCCATGAGAATTACGTTAGAAAAGGTATGAGAATATAATAAACGAGCATATATAGCTCTCATAGATCTGAAGAAAGCTTCTGATTCAGTGCCTAGGGAGAGACTGCAGAGAGTGCTAGGGAGAGAATATGCAGTGAATAAAAAGTTGAGAGGAGCACTGGAGAGTTTGTATAAGAATAATAAATGTAATGCAAGAACAGAATATGAAATAATGAATGGTTTGAGGTGAGAACGGGAGTCAAACAGGGAAGCGTGTTGTCACCAATTTTGTTTGTAGCATATCTGGATGTAGTGATAAAGAAGGTGAGAGAGGATATAAGAGATTTGGACGGTGATATTCTGACATGCGCGGATGACTTGGCGTGCTGAAGCGAAGTGGGAGATAGGCTGAGAGAGGTGGTAATATGTTTTGCGAATAGGTTTAGAGAAACCGGTCTGATTATGAACACAGAAAATTCGGAGATCATGGTGGTCAGTAGAGAAGAAGGAGTGGGAAAGCTGAGAGTGGATGTGGAAGGTACTGAGATAAAGATGGTAGAGAAATGTAAATACTTGGGTGGAGTACTTCAAGAGAAGGAGGAAAGATACAGGGGATAACAAGTAGGATAGCTCAATATGGAAGAGCTGTAAGAGCAGTGTACCCCATACAGAAAGATAGACATATATAGAGTATGGAGGTGAAAAGGTGATATTTGAGGGAGTGTTAACACAGATTCTACTATATGGGGCAGAGGCATGGAGTACGATCACAATAGAGGATAACAGAATAGAGTCGGCGGAGATGTACGTTATGAGAGCGATAGTGGGAAAGACTAGAAGAGACAGGCAAAGAAACGAAGGAAAAAGGAAGGAGGTTGGAATGAAGGCTTTATTAAATAAGATAGATGCAGCCAGATTAAAGTGGTGGGTATACCTGGAGATGATGTAGGAGGAGAGAGTGGCCAAGAGGAGATGAGAGTGGAGACCGGAGGGAACAAGACCAAGAGGAAGACCTAGGAAGAGATGGGAGGACTCGGTGGAGGACTCATTGACATGCGGGAGCTGAGAAAAGAGGGAGTCCTGGAGGATAGATGAAGATGGAGAAGAGCGCTGGCCCCGCTGGGAGTGGTTGTAAGTTGTAAGTATATATATATATATATATATTATATATTATTATTATTATTATATTATTATTATATATATATATATTATTATTACATTATATACATATTATTATTACATATTATTATTATTATTATTATACATATATATATTATTATTAATGTAAACACACATATATTATATATATATATATTATTATACATACATATTATTATTATTACATATTACATATTATTACATATATTACATATTACATATTATTATTATTATTATTATTATTACATTATTATTGTTAATATATATATTATTATTATTATTATATCTATTATATATATATATATACATACATTATTATTATTATTATTATGCATATTACATACATATTACATACATATTAGATTTTGGCTATTCCTACATGGTATCAAATATTATCTGGAAGTAGGAGGCCATATATATTCTTAGTTTTATTATTATATATATATATATATATATATATATATATATATTATTATACATATATATTATTATATATTTTATATATTATATATATTATTATTATTATTATTATTATATATATATATTATTATATATATATATATTATTATATATATTATTATATATATATATTATATATATATATATTATATATATATATATATATATATATATATTATTATTATATTATTATTATTAAATATTTCATATATAATGTCCATATGAGATCGAAAGGAATTGTTGAATTCCTCAGTGATGGAATGAACTCCACTATACATATTAAATTTAAAAAACAAGATGGCGGAGGAATAATGAAAAAAGGGGGGGGGGGGAAATAATCTCAAAATTTTTATTTTTGAATTTTGAAAGATATTAAAAATATGGGTACTTGATATTGGAATATCGATATATCGATATACTGGACTTAAATAATGTTCTCGAAAATTTTCCGATATGTGGAATAAATTTGGTAATTGTAGAGCTACGCTGAATATGTAGAAAAATCGATTTCTTTTTCGATAATATAATCGTTTTTTTTATAAATATTTTTCCTCCCCATGCAAGAAGAGGAAAAACTTTGCCATATATATATATAGTATATATTATATATATATATATATATATATATATATATATATATGTATATATATATATATATATATATATATATATATATATATATATATATATATATATATATATATATATATATATATATATATATATATATATTATATATATATATAGATTATTAGGTGAAACTAAAGAAGTTACCCGCATGATACCTCGAAAACTAAGATAGATACAAGAAAACTGATAACTATATATGGAATCAGCGTATGAAATTTGTATGGAAAATGAAAAATATTTTATTTATTTTTTTTATATCTCCAAAACTACGATAGGTACAAGAAAACTAATAACATATATAGAATCAGCGTATGAAATTTGTATAAAAAAAGGATTTTTTTTTTAACTAAAAGAATACCCTAGGTAAACCGCAAAGATGCAAAGAGTCGGGGTCTCTCGGCCTCCTGGGAGACGACGGGGTAGGTCTCTCCGAGGCCCCGAACCCCGCTCTTTGGTATTTGGGTGTCGCGGGGGTTCCTCCGCCTCTTCTACGGGTATGGAAAACGTCCCTCTTGTCCCACCGTCGGCTCGAGCCTCTAAAAAATATTTATACGCAGATTCTATATATGTTATTAGTTTTCTTATACCTAACGTAGTTTTTGAAATATAAAAAAATAAAAAAAAATAAAAAATTTTTTTCATTTTCCATACAAATTTCATACGCTGATTCCATATATGTTATCAGTTTTCTTGTACCTATCTTAGTTTTAGAGATATATGCGGTAATTTTTTTATTTTTATATATTATATATATATATATATATATATATATATATATATATATATATATATATATATATATATATATATAGATAT
>JABUQX010118818.1:2500-17914 GCA_015478945.1 Trachelipus rathkii | reverse complement strand
TTCGATTGTTGTGAGAGATCGATGTAATATATACTATATTATATTATATTTATTTATAATATATATATATATATATATATATAAATATATATATTATTATTGATATTAAAGTTATAATTATTTATAATATTATATTTATAATATTAATATATAAATTGTATTTTTAATATTACTATATATATATATATATGTATATTATAATATATTATATAGTATATTATATATATTATTATATATAGATGAATTATATATTTTGTTACTTATAATAATATTATATTATAATAGTTGTATATTATTATATATATATATTAAGTACATATATATATATATATTTATATATATATTATATATAGTTATATATATATTGTTTATATATAATATAGATATATATATTAATATATTATATATATGTATTTTATATGTATATATATATATTATAGTTTAAAATATATAAATGATATTATATATATTTATTATTTATATCTATAATATATATAATATATATATACTATAAAGATATATAAATAAGTATATATATATTTATATAATATTTTATATATATATATATATATATATGTATATTATATATATATAGTATGTTCTTATATATTTGTATAAATGTATATATATATATATATAGTTATAGTATATAGTACTATTATAGTATTATATATATATTATTATATATATTTATATATTATGGTATGGTATTATTATATATTACTATATTATATTATTAATAATATATATATAATTTTATAAAGTATATATGTATATATTATTAGTATATATTATATAGTATAATGTATATATATATTTATATATATATTATTTAATATATATATATATATATATAAGGCCATGGTGTCTAAGACTGACAGGATGTAATCTAAAGGAACGGCAGCTCTACAGTGAAAAACAAATGTATATATTTAGAATCAGCCGGAAAATTTTAAGGAGGGGTTTTAATTTTTTTTTTTTTTTTTTTTTTGTTTAAGATTCGTCTAAAATTATTTTTAAAATGTTTTTGGATGATTTCGCCATACTTTACCCCATTTAGAGGGGGCTCGAGCTGACGGGTGACAGAGGGGGGTACCGGGATGCCGAGAGACCCGACTCCTGCCATCTTTGCGGTTTTACCCTATGGTATTCCTTTCCTGTTAGGAAAGTAATACCAAAGTATGTATAAGCGCGAAGTCAAAATTATTCTTTTTTTTAACTAATGGGGATACCATAGGGTAAACCACAAAGATGGCAGATCGGGTCTCTCGGCCTCCCGGTGGACGACGGGGGGGACTTCGTCCCCTTCTGTCTCAGTCCGCTATCGGCCTCGAGCCACGATAAATGGTAAAACGGGCGTATCTTTAAAATATTTTCCGCTAACCAATTAAAAAATAAATAATAAAAAATAAAAATCCCCTCCTTAAAATTTTCCGCTGATAAATACTAGTAATTCGTTTTACTATAGGTGCTGCCGTTCTCTAGTTTATATAATATAATTATATATATTTAATATTATATATATATAATATATATAATATATATTGATGTTATTATATTAATATTATTATATTTATATATTAATATAATTTTTAATTAATAATTATCGATATTATATTATTATTTTTTATTTATTAGTAATAGTATAGTATATATATATGTTAAATATCTTATATAAGGATAGAGATTGGTGAAGCTCTAATAAGAAGGAAATATGTTATTTTTTTTATAAAAAATATATTTCTTTAGTTTATGTCTGTATTTTTATGACTTTAAAATACCAACATTTATCAAATTTTGTATTTTCTATTTGTTCCGTTGGTTTAATAGTTATTTGAAAAGAAGAGAGATAGTGATATATTAAATATATATATAGAATATAGTAGGTATATATCTATATATATAGGTATAATATATATATAATATATAGAGATATATTTGATATTATTTTATGTAATAAATATAATAATAATGATATAAATAAGAATATATTATCTATATATAAATTTGATATTATATATACATGTAAAATTTGACATTTATATACGTAAAATAGATCTTGCATTTTTAATTTTTAAGAAATATTTTAGGAGATATAGTATATATATATAATATATAATTATAAATATTTAATATACCTTTAAATTTTTATTAATATTATACTATACGTATATATATCATATAAATTATTATACCCTATAATATTAGTTATATATAGTAGTATATTATATATTATGGGGAATTAAGGGTGGTCGCGATTATACCTTAACTTTATGGGTTTTGGTCTTTTGGGGGTCGCGGGTTAAAAGGTTGAAAAACCCTCTAGACATATGTTCGTATGCAATGCATCTGTATATTGGGGCCTAATAACTTTCTACGTGTCATTACTCGAATTTCGTTTTACGTTTTTTTTTCTCTTTTCAGATCATTTAAAGCAGTTCATGAAAGGTTTATGAAAATCGGCAGGGACCGTGGAAAGTAAGTCCTACTATTATTTATATATACGGTAAATGTTTCTAAGTGGATAGAAATAAATGCATTTTATGAACAGAGGGAAAAATCCGAATTATTAAGGATTATTCTGGAATATTATTTATTTTAGACTAAAGAGTGTGAAGTTACAGAAAGTCGATTTTGTGTACATTTTATTATTTGTCTTAAACGAGATTTTCTTTCATTTTTAAAATTATTTTCTTTTGTTTAATAAATATTTAAATTATTTTTTTCAGTATCTATTTATGGAGTTACAGTAATGTTGTTAAATGTTATATAATTGACTTTTGTGCTCTGACGAAAATTTGCTATTAGCTTTTTTACAATATATGTTATTTTTATGTTAATAAAAATTGAAATGCTGAAATTTGTAATTTAGAATGTTATATTGATACTAACAAAATAGAAGGAACATGGGCAAAAGTAAGTATAAAAACTGAAATAAAATTAAATGAACTAAACCTAACCTAACCTAACCTAACCTAACCTAACCTAACCTAACCTAACCTAACCTAACCTAACCTAACCTAACCTAGCCTAACCATAACCTAACCTAGCATAACATAACCTAGCCTAACAATAAATTCTATTTCCAGGTAAAATCACAATTTCCGAAATATAGAAGAAATAAAGACAATCTGTATATTTATTTAGCATTTTATTTGTGGTTGAATAATGGATCTGAATGTTTTGAATTTTTTTTAGAAGCAATAAGAAATAATTATAATTAAAACTTCTCTCTCTCTCTCTCTCTCTCTCTCTCTCTCTCTCTCTTCTCTCTCCTCTCTTCTCGTCTCTCTCTCTCTCTCCTCTCTCTCTCTCTCTCTCTCTCTCTCGTCTCTCTCTCTCTCTCATCTCTCGTTTCTTCTTCTCTCTCAAGGTATATATTATATTATATATATTAATAGTATAATATATACTTATATATATATATAAACGTGTGTGGATATATTATATAATATATATAGTATTCATATATATATATATATATAGTAGTATATATCTAAATAATATATATGTTATATATTATATATTTATATATAAATATCTATATCATATATATATATATATATATAATACATAATATATATACTAATATATAGTTGTATAATATTATATATATGACATAGTAGGGATCGATTTCGGACCAACGCTAATCTAGATTATTACCAATATTTTACCTGTACCTTGACCTTTTTGAGCCCAAGTTTTTTACCTGGCCCTTGACCTGTTTTTGACCTTCACTTTTGGCCTTGACTGTTGTGAGCCCAGAATTTATTCTCCCTTGACCTTTTTGTGCCTTTACCTTTTTTTGGCCAACCCTTTTGTTTCGACCAACTCTTCCGTCTTCCATGGGTCAATTTTGGCCACGTAATTTTTCGGCAACTGCCGTAATTTTTGTGAGAACCTCGAATTTTTAGGCGATACTCCTTAATTTATTTTGGCCAATCCCTAATTTTGGCAACGCCGAATTTTTACGGGCGCACCCTAATTTTTTGCAAACCCTTCGAAGAAGGTTGCCCGCCAAATCGGTTGACGATATGCAACCGTTGTTAACGTACGCCCACCCTAATTTTTTTCGACCAACCCTTTGCTCTTCCAATTTAATTTTGGCCCACCCTAATTTTGTTGGCCACCCTTTAGGGGCTTAGCCCTATTTTTTGATATTTCAGTCACATCTAACAGATAAACACGCGGGCGCGCGCACACCCACACACCTACATGCACACCACACACACACCACACACACACACACACACACCTGCCTTTGCCATATAGCCTCCATATAGCCTACACCCAGCCTACACGTAGCCTACACAGAGCCTACACCCAGCCTCCATATAGCCGACACCCGCCTACACATAGCCTACCCCCAGCCTACACCTAGCCTCACCCAGCCTACACATTAGCTACACCCAGCCTCCCACATAAGCCTTAACCCAGCACCCTCCCAGTTACACGCCAGCCTACATACATACTCTAACCTAACCTAACCTAACCTAACCTAACCTACTAACCTAAAACCTAACCTAACCTAACCTAACCTAACCTAACCGTAACCTAACCTAACCCATAACGGCACCTAACCTAACCTAACCTAACCTAACCTATCCAACCTAAGCCGTAACCTAATCCGAACCTCAACCTATCCAACCTAAGCCTAACCTAACCCTAACGAATCCTAATCCTCAATAACCTAGCGCATCACCTACACAGGGCCTAACCTCCACCCTAGCTCCTCACCTAGCCTACAGCTACACCTGACACCTACCCTCCACCAGCCTTTCACCTACACCTACACCTAGACTCCACCCAGCCCTCACCCTAGCCTACACCTATACCTAGCCTACAACGTGCCCCTACAACTTTTGATGTTGCGTTAACCTTGTTTTGACCAATGATATTTCAGACTTGACCGTGCCATATACCCATGGGTCATTTTTGACCCACGGTAATTTTTTGTGCTTCCTTTAGCGGCTTAGCCCTTTTTGATGTCTTACCCTTGTTTGACCATTCGGCCTTAACCTTGAGATATACCATGGGTCATTTTTGGCCCACGCTAATTCTTTGGCCCACTCGTGGCCCACCGTCACATATTCTCGTTCCTAACTTGAACGTATGTATGGATCTTTCCTAACTTGAACAACCTTACACACACATACACACACACACACACTTATACACACATTCACTATGACACTTACACTCACCCATAGATACTTCACTAATCTTTACACTTTATAACACGTACAACACACTACCAGACCTATGTGTCTTCCATGGTCAATTTTGGCCACCCTAATTTAGGCCATCCACTAATTTTTGGGCAGCCCTAATTTTTCTCCCAACCCTTTTGTATTCTACGGTACAATTTGATGCCTTCAGCATTATTGATGCACCAACTTTGATGCCTCAACTTTAATGGCTCCCAATCACCGTAAAGAGTATCTAGTGATGTTCTATTAGTGTGCTATGAGTATTCTATGAGTTGCCAGAGTGTGAGTGCATGGTGAGTGCCAGGTGAGTGCCAAGTGAGTGTCCCATAGTGCCAAGTGTCGGGTGAGTGCCAATTGAGTGCCAATTGTGAGTAGTTAAAGCTTCGTGCCTTGTCAGATGTGCCCACATATTTCCAACTGAGTGCCACTTTTTCAAGCTTTTTCGTAGCCTCCCCTGAGCCTAGAATGAGCCCATAATAGGGTGTGTTCTACCCCTAGGTTTATAAAAGTATTGAGGAATCGTAATGCGTGTTATATTTACAGCTTGCCTACGAAAAGCTTCCCTACTATTGACGTATAGTATTTTCTTAACACTTATTAGCATTGACAGAACTTATTAGTCTAAAGGATGTTACACATTTAGACAGTCTGACCGGGCAAGACCGTTTCAGAGTCGCGTCCGCCAGGTCAAGCCCCTCCGCGAAACCGCCGCCGCGTGCGCCCGCAGGCGCCAAATTTCAGCGTTCCCGCCCCGTGCGCCCGCAGGCCTAATATTTCCGCGTACCCGCCCGCCGTGCGCGCCCGCATGCCGTTTCCTGTCCCGTTCCCGCCCGCCGCGTTGCGCCCGCAGGCGCAATATTCCGCGCGAATGAAATATATATATTATATACGACGAGTCATTCATTTGTATTTCATACTTAAACATTTCAAGAGGAATTTCTTTCATTCTTATATTATGAGTCATTCATTTTATTTCATACTTAAACATAGTTCTTATTAAAAAACTTTTTCGCCCGGAACCTAAAACTGTTATCTCATTCAGACCTATTTATTAACAACTATATTCTTTTATCTGATTTTTTACTTAATACTTTTTACGTAATACTTTTTAATTGTTAAAAATTGCAGTGATGTTAAGAAGAAAAGATCACTAGAGTGTCTGATATGATTTGAATCAGTTTCATTTTACTTACAATTGTTACGGAAATATTTATTAAAAAATATATAACTTTTACATACCATTAAAGCAGTAAATCAGAAATCAATAGAGGATTACCAAACAACAAAGGGATCTGATGAATGCTTTTGTTACTGTTTTACTCTTTAACTCATGTTTTTTACTGCCCTTTACACTCAGATGTTTTTTACTTGTTTTAACCCCTAATTTATGGAACATTACATATCTCTAAAGCAGCAAATTCAGTAAATCTCAATAGATGGGTTACCTAACACTATGATAGAGGACAGTAGCTTTTGGTTTTACTGCCTTTTAATCTAGCCTCTTAAGCTTTTCTGCTTTTTTTCTGCTTTTAACTTCACATACTCATGAGCGTTATGACCATAATGAATAATTATGTCACCTTTTTATGGTAATAGATATAGCAAGCGTTTTAATCAATTTAGGAGGTTGGTACCTCATCATCATTGAGACCTAAACACAAGGGTCTTGTAGGAGAGATTGTGAAAAAAAAAAAAAATATAAAAAGTTATTTTGTTTGATTTTTTTATATTTCTTTTTTTGTTTTTTTTTTTTTTTTTTATAATACTCTTATCGTCTTTCCAATCTTCATTGTTTTAGCTGCTTTAACTGCATTATGTGTTATTAAGCTGCCTTCGTATACTCCATATATTAGTAACATAAATACCTTAAAGCACGTCAAATCATGTAAATCCAATAGAGGTCACACCTACACACCAAGGGCCGGATTAGTATTCACTTTTGTCTTTAGGCTGCTTTTTCAACCGCGGTAATCTTTCTGCTTTTACTCGCATTTAACTTGCCTGCTTCTACTAGCTTTTAAATCTCTCATTACTTGCTTTCTGCTTTAATTTTCTTACTTTAGTGGTTTAACTTCTTGCTTTATTGTTTTGAATTTCATATATTTATCAATTTATGCTATCTATTTTTTTTGTCCTCTTTTCATACTTTTTTATTTATTAGTATTTTATTTTTTATATATTTTATTTGTCTTATTAATATTATTATGTTTTCTTATTTTATTTTATTTTTATCTATTATTTAACTTAGTGTTATTTTACTTCATGCCTATTGTTATTTATTATTTAGAACACACATACACACACACACACACAACACACACACATTATCATGCACACACACAACACACACACACACACACTATTACACACATTCTACTTTATGCCCAACTATGCTTTCTCATTAACGTTGATATTTTATTTATTTACCATTGACATTTACATACTTTGAGCAGCTTAATACCAATTAATCACCAATTAGATATCAGACGCATGCGCGCACTAACGAACACACATACACACATTTACACGAACTTTCTGACACACACTGGCTATTACCTTTACACTCACACACAGATTTACTTTTACACACACAGATTTACGCACACACACACACACAGATTTTATTTACACTCCCACACAGATTTACTTACACACACCAGATTTCAACTACTGCTCAACCACACGATCAGACTATACTTATACTGTACCACAGATATCAATTTTTTTACTTACTGCCGAACCTCTTTCATCACACACACTTATCACACCACAAACACACACACACACACACACCGACGACTACACTACACACACACGCACTCTCACTTACACATATAACGGCTATCAAATGTGTATATATTATAAGACTATGATGTTATCTAACCCGATCGTTACCACCATGTTCCCAGATGAAGAAACTGGGGTAAATGTTCTTAAAAAACTTCCTATATTAGAATCATTGATTTTCTTTGTTGAAAGAATTTATTATTAATCTGTAAAGGAATTTGTTTGTTTGTTTTTAAATTTATATAACTCACTTGTCTTTAAGGTATCTTTTACTAAAATTTTTATTGATAATTTTATTTATATATATATCATATTATAATATTTTACGCTACCTAATATTATAATAATGTAATTAAGTATATTAAATGAAGAAAAAATAAGTTTGGCGAAAAAACTTTCTGTCATTCAAATCTTTTATAAGTTTTACTTCAAATAAAAATGTGAATTTAACCAGTTTAAATTTTTATATTATTCGTTTTATTGCATACTAAAAATATTTCAAAGTTTTTATATTGAATAGTAACAAAAATTTTCTTATAAGTTATTTCATATTCATTATTTGAGTCTCATGTACATTGACAATTCCATTCGCACGAGAAACACAACATACGCGCCACTTCTCCTTACAGGAATCACGATAACCGGCCTCTCCATTTGTATAAAATGTGTTGTACGGATATCCTTTTTTGAGTATCCCAGTGAGCCGATAGTTTAAGAACCTTTTATCCAGGTCAACAAAGTAATAATATTCAAACTGACCTTTTTCTGTAAAATGTGGTGCATAAACTACGTTAGGCCTAAATTTAGGCCTAAATTTAATTTAGAATGACGAAAAATGATGCCTATTGTTTTGGTTTTTATAAAGCCTTAATTGAGGAAATGAAAAATCACAAGGATGCCTTATGTCAAGAGAAAATTCATCGTTTCAATTGCAATAGTATATTATTATTATTTTATAAATTGATTATATACAACTGAAATACAGTGGACTCGGTAAGATCCTTGTAAGCAGGTACAGAAAGTAAATGTTACCTTCTTGTGATGGACTCGGAGTAATCCTTATCTCATATATATGACTCGTATGGTGATTGGAGTCGAGAATTATTTTATCGTCTTTTGTAAATTAACGTGTTTACAGAGATTGTTCTCAAATCCTTGTAAGCTGCCTTAGATTCACTAATATCTGCATATAACTGCGGGTACAGCGCTTGTGACAGCTGTCTTTTCTAGAACTGTGTTGGAAGATGTGTTGTCTTGTGTGTCAAGTGTTTGATTTTTAGTGTCGGTTATTTTTTTTTACTATTATTATCACCCACCTTTCTCACACAAGGACTAACACTACTACTATCACTACTACTAACCGCTATGGTTTCTACATGAGGGTGGCTAACACTACTGCTAACGGCTACTGTTTCTGCAATATGGTAACTAGCACTACTACTAACCACTACTGTTTTGGAAAGGGACTCGCACTACTACTACTACTAACCACTACGGTTTCTGCTGGGGAGTGACTATCACTATTGCTACCCTATACTGTTCCTATAGGAGCTGATATGGGATTCAACGTGGGCTGTAAACTTTCTCCACTGGATGGCTCAATTCTGTGGAGAGTTGGAGTTTAAAGCATCTGCTTGAGATGATTCTGATGGTCCCATGCAACGGCCTTCATCGTGTGACTTCTTACACCAGGATTTGTTGCTCCTCCTATTGAGCCTATAGTTCACGCTTTCTCTCATCTTATCACCTTCAATTTATCCTACCACAGTTAAAAGAAAATGTCTCAAAGAAATAAATCATATCATAATATAGATGGCCACTTCTTCAGTGGAATTGTTTGTGGTTATTATATTAATTTGAAAACTTGGTTACGTTAGCATATACACCAAAGTGTATATGTTTGCAGGAACTTCAACTATGTTTTCGACATCTTCAACTATTGGAAACAATCACTGTGCGAACTTCTGTAGAAGAGGTTACAAATAATAGAGAAGGCAACAGGAAATTCTCATTCATAAGTCTATGAATGGGCTTCTTTTCATCAGGCTGCAGCTATCCCACTCTCCCTTCAACAAGCGGTTTCGACTGCTTGATGATGGTCTACACTTCGTTCAGCAAGTTAGTCATGACAGAGGCGAAACTTGGCATCTGCAGATCTTCCGCAGGTGGGCGTTCAGCAACTCATTGGTGTGTGCACAAGCTAACTGGGAGATAGAAAAAAAAACTACAGGCAATACAAAAGGACCTGCACCACCCCAAACATGATTATCTTTAAAGCAGTTGTGACGATATCTCTTCGAATTAATTGCCAAGCACGTAAGCAATACTTTCGAACTTATACTTTGACAGTCAACTCCACAACTCTTCTATCTTTAGTGTGGAAAGTTGTAGAGAAAATATCTTGCCACTCCAACAATGCTTCACCTACAGTCGTCTGTTACGGGCAAGATATACCTGATACAATCTCTGCTCCAGCAGCTGTTGCAGATGCATTAGGTTATAGTTTTGCTAGCCACTCGAGATCTTTTTGTTATCCTGAAACCTTTCAAAAATTGAGGATTAACACTGCACTGCCATACTTTTCAACACCAAAACTGGAAGATTTTACCTATAACCATCTTTTTACACTTGCAGAGTATCAAACCGCACTACAAATTGCAAAGATGATGCCATTGACCCAGTTATGATTTCTCATATAATGCTTCGTCATATTCACCCCTCTGCATCAGCATTTTGCTGGATTGTATAGAACAGAATCTGGATTGAATCTCTTTCACATCTATTTGGATTGCAGCTTTTGTAACCCTATTCCCAAACCTGGAAAAGATCCGCAGTTGGCAGACAACCAAAGACACCTGTCATACCTATAAATTAATGAAGAAAATGGTTTCAGGCTGCCTTCCTCCTGTTTTGGGTAGTCACCAGACTTTTTCAAACTTCTGTAGTTTGGTTTTCATTAAAATCGTTCGACCACGGATCCCTTTTTAAACTGACCATAACATATGGCAAGTTTTCAACTGGTGGGATGGTTCAGGTGGTTTTTTTTTTTTTTTTTTTTTTATTTTTTTTCTTTTTTGAGACTTGGAAAGGCTTATGATACCATGGAGAACGGCGTTTTTCTTAAACTCACTGGTTCAGTTTCGCAGGCACAACTCCTCTTTTTCATTAAATAGCTTCTGTCACATAGATCCATCACTGGTTAAGGTCGCTCTTCTGTTCTGTCACACCACTTTACTCTGGATGAAGGGGTTCCTCTGGGCATTGTTCTAAGGGTGTTAATATTTGCTCTCCAATTTTATGACATTGTTACTTCTATCCCACAGACAGTCAATTTCTCTCATTGTTGATGACCTTGCGCTATATATTGCCGGTGCCAGACTGCCATTTCTTGAGCAGGTCAACTTGAACTAGCTATGAGAATATTTCACAATGGGGTAACTCCCTTGGATTCCATTTCTCAGATATCAAAAACCTTAGCAATACTTTTAAAGAAAAAGGGATTCAAAGAACCTGCCACCTTCTTACGCGAAACCAAACCTTCACATGGTTTGTCCATCTGTTACTTCACAAGTCAAATTTCTAGGACTCATTCTAGATGACCCACCTTTGTAATATGCACAGCACTTTAAACTCCTGAAAAGACTGACTTGTCATCGTGTGTTTGCCTATTACACCATCTCGCCTGCCAAATCTTGGGGTTGCTGGTCTAAGTCCCTTTTACGTCTCTATATTGGCCTAACCCAATCGAAGCTGGACTATGGCTGTGTAATATATGGTCAGCCTCCCCATCTCTACTGCACCTGTTAGATCTCATCCAAAATGAGGCGATCCATGTATCCACTGGAGCCTTCCGATTGTCCCCCCGGGTGAACCTTGAAGTTGAATCTGATGTGATGCCACTTATTTCTTTTGGGGAAGATAGTCACAGCAATTATTTCACTTTCAACCGCCATCCATCTGCTCTGATATCGATTCTGCGACGAGAGATACTCAGAATCCTCCTTAATTGCCTTTGCAACAGTTTGTGAACATCGTTAAGTGTCTTCAACATCTTTGTTAAAGGTGCTGCTTTCTCTTATGACAAGGGTGGACACCTTGGCTATTCCTGCTGCCCTATTTTGCTGGCTCACCTCTCTCCAAATCTCGCACACTGTTCCTGTTAAAGGTTAATTCACTGTTTCATCCGCAGTTCAAGTGTTTTACTCTCAGTGGTGTTACTGACGGCTCTAAAACAGGGGACAGTATGGGTGCGTCTGCCATCTTTCCTGACCGCAACATCTCCCATATCCTCCCCTCCTCATGCTTCAATTTTTTATGGTAGAATTAATGGCTATAATAATTGCTCTTTATCAAATTCTATTTCCTAATCAAAATCACTTATGTCATTTATTCAGATTCACTCAGCACCCTCCAGGCGCTCAAAACCACCTATGCTAAAAAACACAATGGTATCTATTTGCTGTACAACAATTTTTTTGGCTTATCCACTCTCGAAAGAAACAAATCATACTATGTTGAACCCCTATCATGTAGGGATAACTGGCAATGAAATCGCAGACAGAGAGGCCAAAATGGCTGCCTCTTCTTTTCGGAGTGTTCTCGGTACACTGCTGTCCCAGATGCCATTCAGACAAGGTTTGCCTCCATCACTGATTATTAATCCTGTCTCCAACAAAGCTTCCAGTCTTATTGGCAAGAGTGCTGGATGAGTGATCAGGGAGGAGTAAAACTTAGAATTATAAAGCCAAACATTGGTTAGTGGTTTTCCTCTCACTGACAAAAACGCTTGCATGAGGTGATAATTGCATGCCTCTGTATTGGTCACATCAATATTACTCAGAACCACTACATATAATTTGACCTTCCTCCAATCTGCAAATTTTGCAATCTGTTGTCATTTTTCTACTTTATGGTCCATAACACCTTCTAAAAGGTTATCACATAACTTATCTGAATCCTCCCATTTTAATAATAACTGTTTTCTCTTATCTTCAAGAACTAAATATTCTTTATAACATACAATTTTGTTATGTAATAGGACTATTTATAATTTAAGGACACATTTTTATTTACCTTTTTATTTATTTTTGACTGAATATTCATTTTGCCATTCAAATATTCTTTGACATTTAAATATATGTATAAGCCCAGGACCCACCATGGAGTTAATTATTCAACCTAGCTTGTCCGCTTCTCTGTGAGGTTGTGGTTGGTCCTGTACATGACACTTATATATATATACTATATATATTATATATATATATACTATATATTATATATATATATATATATATATATATAATATTATATATACTATATAAATATATTAAGTAGCTTATGTAAATCGAGATGCTAATAGTATTATATATATAGATATTAAGTAATATATTAGTATATAATATATATATATATATATATATATATATATTATATATTTTATATATATATATAAGTATATATATATATAACTATATATATACTAAATATATATAATATATTATATAACGAGGATATATGAATATACGACTATATATATATACTTAGTTATATAGTATATATATATATATATACTATATATATAGTATATATATATATATATATATATATATAATATATATATATATATATATATATATATATATATTTATATAGTACAGTAATATAATAAATAAATAAACATCCAAAAAATATTATTAAAAGAATTTATATACATATTATATATATATATAATATATATAGTATTATATAATACTATATATATATATATATTATATATATATATATATATATATTATATATTAAGATTATATATTATATATATATATATATATATATATATATTATATATATATATATATATGATATATATATATATTATATAATATATATATAGTATATACTATATATATATATATATATATATTTACGGTATAATATATATATATATATAGTATATATATATATAATATAATATATATATAGATTATAAATATATATATATATATATATATATATATATATATATGATATTTATTTATTATATATATATATATACATATATAATATATATTATAGTTATATATGGTTAGGGATACTTTCTACATTTATTTTTAGGCAGGATTACGCCACTAATATATATATATATATATCATATAATATATATAATATATATAAATATAATATAATATATAATATATTATATATATATCCCATTTGTACATATATATAGTATAGTATAAGAAAAATATTATTTAAATTTAAAAAGAAAAAATAATAAATATTTTTTATTTAAAAAAGGGGGGGTTTGGTAGACGACTGAAATTTTCAGTTCCGGGCGGAACCGGAATTAGCCGGATGACAAAAAAAAATCCGGAGCCGGTGAATTCGGCCCGACCGGAATTTCTTGTGAACTTTCCTCGGTCTTTTCTAAGAAACATGTAAAAAAAAAATTTAAGTATTTTATATGGTTCACATAACCAATCTTATAATACACGCATTTCATGAAACATTAACAACATCATTGAAAGGAGAATACTGGAAAGTCCAGAATCTTTATATAGTAAAAGGGAGAGTCTTTGTATTTTTTAGAACAGGGGGAACCACAAAAGAGCAATAGATCAAGCCGTGAAAATACAGTGAGTTTTGAGAGAGTTTTCTCCAAGAAAAGAATTTGGATATCAATCGACCCAAAATCACAAGAAAATAATGAATTTTATGGCAATGAGTAACCAGCCATTCACCATCACACAGATGAGAAGGGATTCATAGAACTTATCGCCCATCTCAACCAAAATAATCTTATTCCTAGTAGAAATATTTTGTAGAGAAAATGTTGCCCTACCAACTTCATACAGGAAAATTGAGATCATTAGTATTCGAGAAGCTTCTGCAAAGGCTTGATCAGATATCATTTACTATACAGATATATAGAGAGCTAAAAAATTTCAAACAACTCATTTATTTCTTTAACTGCACATGCATCGCCTACCAGCGAGTTTGCAAAAAAGAATGGAGCTGTGTACTCCATTGAAAAGGTATTTCCGACGCGCAGGTTCTCATTCTGGATTAAAATCACTATGAGTTTTAAAATTACGATGAATAATTGAGATATCCTCTTAACAGTAATCCATTTTATACTTTAAGATGGAAGGCATATAACATGAACACTTTCGAATGATTTAGCAGGAATACACAAGATTTTTATTGTTTTATAAAAACCTGTCAATTTATTAAAGATGCCTTAATTTCTCAAAGAACAGGGTGATTTAATTAAGAAATGTAGAAATATTTGTAGGAATTTCAATCATTCCAGTTTTTGAGCTGTAATGAACTTATAAGAATACAAAGAGACTTGGATCCATATCTTGCATGCTTACTTATGTTAATGGAAGATCGTTATCGGCACTTAATTCAATAC
>JABUQX010118817.1:5000-21714 GCA_015478945.1 Trachelipus rathkii | reverse complement strand
TTAGGAGAGTGACGAAGCACTCAGTGAATCTGAAACCCGCAAGGGAAGTTATGGCGCTCCGAACTGAAATAACCCGGAAGGAAATAAAGTCCCCCAAACCTTCACACTTAAACTTAGAACTAAAATCTGATACTATGACTAACAACTGCGTTCAGATACTAATAAGGACGGTAATGATCTAATCTACCGGTTATTAGGTTAATAGGAAAACTATACTATCAGTTAGTAAGTTAATACTATAACTATCACTGTAGCTCTACGGTTCTGTTAGTTTGTTAATTAGCCTAAGCTTTTTCTAACGGTAAACGAGTTTCTTACCAGAACGAACTAAAAAAACATCTAGGCAGCAAACTATTCATCAGCAACTTCTTTATGAATTGATAAATTGAATGGCTTCCTCTCCCTCCGTGAAGAAGTAATAACAACGTTAAACTGAATGAAGCTGAATGAATTGAAGGGGGAGAAACAAAATGCTTCCTTTTGTAATTTTATTTAAAACTAACTTTTAAGGGAGGGAAGCTAATTACATCATTCGTGACCTATCGAGGTCCTGTAAAATCATGGTCTGCATTAAGAGTAATTACAGACGGAACTGTATGTTCGAATTTCCAAATATTATTTACATAGAAAATATAAATAATAATGGAACATTTAATTAATTTGTCTGTGTGTGTGAGATGCAAAACATGAACCAAAACTCAACTTAATTATCTGTTTCTTCTTTCTGATCAGATGAGTCCAATTGGATCGGTAATAGGTGAAAGTCAAGTAAAAATCAGGATGATGGCGATAAGGCACAAAAATAAGGCACAATGATAAGTAGTGATCGCAGGTATTGTGATCCCAAGATATGTAATGATAGTCCCAAGACTGGCAATAGGCGATAATGCCCCGAAAATAGCAGTAGGCAATGATGGTCCCAAGAATAGTACCTGTAATTAGACAAGTCAAATATAGAGAGGCTCCATGCTGTTATTACAGTGAGTGAAAATTAAATAAGAATGATATTGAAACTAAAATGAGTGCTTACCCTATGAGAATTATCCCTCAGCAAGGGTACTGAGAAGGTCTTAAAAGGTAATCTGCTGAATGAAGAAAAGTCTGTGAAGAAAAAGAGGGTTAGCACTCATAAATCAATGGAGCTGCTGGTTACACATCTAACAACAAGATTGGAAACTGTGAAGACTTACTTCCAGACAGAGATGTGTAACTCCTCTTGACAGCAAGAGACAATAATGGGTCGTGGTGGAAATGTGTCCACTTTCAAAAATCAAAATATAAACATGAGAAAGCCCTGGTCTAATTATTTTACCTAAAGATAGATACATTAGTAGGATGGGAGAAAGTGCATGTGATTGTAAGCATAAAAAGAAAATAATAAGATATATAAATATGAATATAAATATATATATATATTAGTGATGCACCTTTCAGAAATAATGTTAGGGTGGAGTCGGGGCTACTGCGACAGCCACCCTTACAACGCCCTTGGAGGCGGCGGCATCCTCCATGGTCACATGCATGGTGTTATCAAAAGCACCCTGCACATCCAGGAAGGCACAAACCGCCACCTCCTTGTGATTTAGCGCTCCTTCTATCTTGGATACCAAGCGGTCTAGTGCGCCAACTGTTGATCTACCGGACTGGTAGGCCCATTGATTAGGATGGATAGTTTCTTTCTCTATCGATTTTCCACCCGGTTATGTGGCTAGTTCTAGCACTCCTTTATCCATTGTTTTCAATCAGAAATCGATGTAAGACTTATAGCGTCTGACTGGGATCTGGGCGTCAGACGTCATGGACGTCCTCCCCATCTTTCTGCGGTTTTTTAAAAACCACCCTCAACTTTCCTCCACAGCGGGGAATGGTATCCGAAGGGATGAGCCTTGCCCCCTAAATACGCCTCACCAGCAAGCGGAAGCAGACTCTCCAGTTTCCCTGTTGAAGCAAGGCCGGGAATAATATACCATCCCCTCCAGGAGATTTAAATGGGCCGAAGGGATTTATTGCCCATTCTACCGGCTATCAGTCGGAAGACTCTTCCAGGATGCTTTCCGGCTCCAGTCTTTAGGTCTCCTATTCATCCCAGTATAGTCTACTTCCTCCCCGTTCGTCAACTATTACATTGTGCGGAAAGTTAGTGTTTATAAGTTCCACTAAGGTTTCCCTTGTTGCTCCTTTGTTATAGCTGCCGTCTTCTTTAGAGAAGCTCGGCCCATTAGATTGGTCCTTTTAGAGCACTTTATGTAGACGCGCAGTTTCAGATTGGCTCTCAATGCTTTCACATAGAGGCTTCCATGATCTTCTTTGGATTTCCTAAGTTCCCTGTTATAAGCGTTTGGAGCAGATTTTGTATGCTTCGCCCAAGTTATTTATCAGCCGCTTAGCTTTATGTGTTGAAAGTTTTCCTAGGTTTTAGATCTGTAGCAGTTAGGATTAAGTCTTGAATTCCAAGGAGACGTTCTAGTTATCCCTTCTTTTTTTCAGGAGGAAAGGTAACTTCGGCAACGTAAGTGATTTGATTGCAGTTGAGGGCAGGTACCAGTCCATGAAAAAGTTCCTCCATATCCTCTACGCGCTGTTTAATGAGCTCTTTATACAAGCTCCAGTTTGTTAGAATCTGTTGAGCATTACCTCCTTAACTCTCTTCCAAAAGCTGTGATTTCCGCAAACCTGATGTGTTCTAGGTCCGAATGACGATACTTCATCACAGGACTACATAGCCAGTTCGCAGGATCTGCTATGCCATGAGTGCATCTTATTAAGGTAGTCAAGGACTTCTTTGTCTGTTCCGATGTTATGAGTAACTAGGGCAAAGAATTCACCGCATCAGTACCTATACAGAGTTAAGAATTCTAAAATCCCAGCAGACGCCATTGTTTATGTCCTTGCTGCCCCACAGGATGTGATGGGCATTGCATGCGCATCCCAAATCAGTCCCTGCAGGTCGCTGACACGTATTGCGCGAAGCCTGATAACTTTTCGTTCCGCGAGGGCTTTCATTAGATCCCAAACAAAAATGCATTGCCGAGGCAACTTTACTTACCTCTTGCACACCCGCCGCGGTTTCTGGACACTCTACTAGGGGCTTGCTCATTAGTCCCTTTGTTGTGAATTCCGGAATGGACAGGGCATTGACCCCACCGCCGATGACCATCGCCGCACGAGGCGTTCCCATGGTCCCGACAGTTAGAGCAGGCTTTAACCTATCCACTTGTATTCCCTTTGAATTGTTCCTTCTCTACCCATGGCTCCTTAGGAGCGGCTATTTGCTAGCTCTCGACATACAAAAGGTCCAGATGGAGCATCAGTCTGCTTTGCGTGGTTTGCCAAGTTAATTTTGACAGGCAGCTCAAATTTCTGTTTTTAATTAATCCATTCTTGACAACATGCAGATTTGGGGTTCTGACTTGATCCCATTGCCAAGGCCGATCTTGTTTGGCCTTCTTTCCCACACTCTGCAGTTTGATATTTCTTCTTTGGCTGTGAACCAGAGGGTGTTACCTTTCCTTTAAGAGCCAAGGTATTTCCCTTTTCCTTCGGAGTGTAGTCCTCAGGTGAGGCCGTATTTCGCCAGAGGTGGGGAGCCTACTCCCCCCCTCGGGTTTCCCGCTCCTCTTCCTGAGTCCAACAGTACCAAATTAATAGCTGAGCAGATGGTTTTGGGCTCTCAGTTTGGTTTCAGAGTGCTGATCAAGAGAAAGGACGAGGTGCACAGAATCGCCCCTCTCTTCCCTTTTCAGGACCCTCCACTCGTCAGTGTTCAGGCCAAGGTTCTGTGCCTTTACAAAGGTTAGGATCTTATCGTTCCCATCCTTTGCCACTTTCTTGCGAAGAACCAGCAGTACTATGGGGGTCGGGGATTTCATTCCCCCCTCCACTGCCCTTAGAATCTGCCCCTCCAGGGTTTCAGTTGATCCAACAACGAGTTTCACCACATTTAGCTTGTGCGCCTCACTCATCGCAGTTATACTGCACCCACCTGCCAGTTGAGGATAGAGCCTGAAACTTTGGCTGGTGGTGCCGCCAACTAGTTTTAAGATCCTGTGCCCAGGATTCCTTTTTGTATGGCCTTAAGTTGTCCATTGTTCAGTTTCCTGTGGATAATCTTAAGAGCTATCCTCATTCCTTCATTGTATTTAAGGTTAGGACTGGAGGTAGCGGTAGGGCGCTTGCGCTCCCATCCGCTCACAGTCGCTAGGTTTTCTTTGCACCCTCCCTGGCGGTAGAGTTCACTTAAGGCGTGCTCGTTTTTTCCGCAGCGCGGGGGCCAATAGGCACGAGAGCCAGTTTGCGGGCCTCTGAAGGATCGTGCCCGTTCTTCACCAGCCACCTATATCTTCTTCTGGACGCGCCTGAAAGGCGCGGCATTGTTAGTTGGAGCTTTTGAATAGACTCCTCGATATTAGATGCTGTGTCCTCTAATGGGGTCGCAGCAGCCAAGTTGGATTCCTCTTCCACCCCCCTGACAGGGACTGTAAGCCCCTTTTCAGTTGAGGTTTCGGGTGAATCCAAAGAAGGCCTTGAGGCCTTTGGGAGTGGCGCACTTAAGGGGGTGCTCCCCTGTAGAAGTTTTTTCGTATCCATAAAAGAATAAGTAAAACTGAGGAATTATACGGTCACCCGCAGCAGAGCCTCATACTGTGGGAAGGCTAAATTGAAACAGGTGGTCGCCTGGTATCCTGAGTTTGCATATTTGAGACAGAACTTCCCTCCGGCCATGCATCCCTTGGCGTATGCTGTTCCACCGTGGATTGGGGCCGGCAACTTAGTTTTCCCCCCAGCATCCTCCGCTACTAAGGCAGCAGACTGTCTCTGAGTGGAAGTAAGCCCCTCCGCCACTGCAAGGCGCACCGCCATTGGAGGGGAATAGAAGTATATATATATATATATATATATATGATAATAATATATATATTTATATATTACTATGCCCCCCGTGTACATATAATAATATATATATATATATATATATATATATATATATATAATATATTTATATATATATATAATTATATATATTTATTATATTATATATATATAATATAATTATATATATATATAATATATATATATATTTTATATATCATATATATATATATATATATATATATATATATTATATAAATGATTAATTATCATTTAGTTACTATGCCAACCGTTACAGTCTGTTGGAACGACACACCTTAGTAGAAGCGACATTTGCGACATTTCGGTGTTACTAACTGGTTGGGAATAGGGTTCCGTTTCCGTTGACTTTCTACGAGGAGATTATTGATTTGACTGGAAAGGTTCTCCTGAAAATGCAGAGCTAAATGTATTTGTTTGTCCGTATAATGCTCGGCTGAAAAGTTTGGGCTGCGGATTTGGGCAAAATGTTGAAATTTTAGAGAATATTATATAGTATATATAATACTATATATATATATATATATATATATATATATATTATAGATATATATATATATATTAATATATTATATATATATAATATATATATTATTTTTATTTAGTATAACATATCTATAACTGAATAAGTATGGCTGAATTTAAAATATATATATATATATATATATATATATATATATATATATATATATTTCACAGAAGTTTAATCTGTAAAAGTCGATTGAACAAACAAATTGTTATTATCGATTTTATCTTTTTAGATAAAATTTTATTTTTCCTTTCTTTGAGTTTTTTTTTCTTTGGCTTCAAAATCTGTTACCTCATAACCAAAGTCCTTTTTGTATCAAATTAAATTTTGTATTTTCTGATTAATATATTTATTCAATAAACATCCATTATCATTTGAAACTAAAGTCCAAATCATTCCCCCCTCTTTTCCCCCTTTTTTTCCTATAAGAAAGCGCTTGTTCAATCTTAAAATTTATTCTGAATCCTGATGTACTACCGATAAGTTGTTTTATAAAATCGGTTTCCTCTTAGTGATTTTCTGGTAAGTCTATATTTGATTTTTTATACATTTTATTCTTCCACACGACTTTTACATTTCGGTCGTAAATATTTTAGATTAACAGTTTTGGTGTTATGAAATTTCGTCCACAAAAATACTTCGTTGGAATATTTGATTTTTTTTCAAATTCCTTTTTTTTATTTTTTTTAGAATTTTTAAAGTTTTTATTTTCTTTATTTAATTTTAAAGACACAGTGAGATTTGGTTTATAAGTTTTCCGTTACTACAGGAACTAGGCAACGTCAACCAAACTAATTTTTTTAATATTTTTCTTCTTGCGTTTCCCCCAGCACTTTAGATAAACTTTCTCACGAGCGTTATTTTCAAAGTGAATAAATTCATGCACGATTTTTTTTACCACTTAATTTCTTTTATATTTTTGCACCTACCTCCCTTTAGTAGTGACCCACTAATTTTCACTCTACTCTTATGTCAATTTATATATGTATTCTTTTTTTTTCTTTTGTTGTCGTCTACAAAGCTATATCCTTTCCATTTGTATCTAAACTTTTAATATAAAGTTTTTTTGGTGAATATTTCCTGGCTTTTCTTTTTTTTTATCTTTGGTACGTGATATTTCCCTTATAGTCTCAAGAGTGAGGCCCTTAATAATAATAATAATAATAATAATAATAATAATAATAATAATAATAATAATAAATAATAATAATAATAATAATAATAATAATAATAATAATAATAATAATACTAATGGAAAAATTAATTATTTCACTCAATCTCGGACTTCGCGTGTATATTTTTTTTAGTGTTATAGTTTCATATTTCTTTTAATTGTTGCACCCCTTTTAAACACCCTTTGTGACCCAAAGAATATATCGCTATTTCCTCCCGTAATTTTTTTTATCATTTAATCAAAGCTCCTCACCCTCGTTTTTTTTTTAGAACATACTAACTTGCTATTGGAATTTAAATTTTAAACATATTATAACATACACTTCCATCTACACTACATTTCAGCCACCTGAATTTCAATTTGTTTTTAGTTGTAAAAATGTTTTTATATTATCTTGGCTCCATTTTTTTTACTTTGTATTAATTTTTCATCGGACCAAGATGTTAAAATTCATTTTATTTTTGTTTAAAATTTGGTACACTTTTGAAATTTATTACCTAATGTAGTTTGCTCAAGAAAATTTTTTTTAACATTTTGTACCTTAATGCTCAAGAATAGATACGTTTTTATTTCATATTTATTTTGTAAAGTTAAAAAAGCAACTACTTTGTTCATAACGTTTCTAACGAAAATTTGTTTTAAAAATGTATCAAACCCAAGTACAGAGAATTCTTATTTCATTTTAACTTTCTAAAGTTCCCACAGTGTCATATTGTTGTCAAAAATTTTTTATAAGAAAGAAAAATTAGCTTAAAATTTTATATTGCCTATAATACTTATCTATTAGAATGAATAATGTTAAATTTTTATTTGTAATTCATGTCCTTAATGTATTTTGAAAAAAAAAAAAAGGACACTTATTTTTAAATTTAAATTGTCAATACTTTGTAAATTTAAAGTGACATAACTTATGTCATTTATTTTTGAGAACACTCTCTTAAATATTTTTACTGTAATAATTCTCTTATAAAATGTTTAATTTTTTTTATGTCTGCCCACGTTGGATTTTTTTTATTTATTATTTTTTTATTCTTGTTTTAGGCACCTTTTATGTAGCGGACCTTCTCTTATGGCGGATTTTTTTATAGCTGAATTTATAACGCAACTTTTTACTGTGGATACTTTTGAATCTATTTGTTGTAACTAAACTCTCAGTTGATGATTTGTAAAATAAATTCTGATGCAGCAGATGGCGCCTTTTCCTATACCTGGCCTTAACCTTTGAAATCGCCCTCTAGAAGTTGATGTTGTAACTTTTTTGTTGGGCGAAAGTGGCGCCTTTGGTGAAGCTGAAGTCTCAAAGCAGAAGAGTATATCGCTGTGTGAAAGCGACTCGATTTGGTGGAACACGCAGAACGCATCGCCCTCGCTACCAGGTGCCAGATATCACTACACTGAGGATTTATATACTTACGGTACCATATTGTTTTTTCGCTATTTTTTATTTTTTTTATATATCTGAATTTGGAATATTGTTTACCCCACTCTCTCAGAAATTTATATAACATTTTAAAGTCACTTTCAATTTAAAGGGGTTATATAATATTTAAGGTTTTTCTTTTCTAAATGATATATTTCACAAGTCATTATTTGAAAAACAAATGCTCCGCACACAAAGTTGTTTCTATATAATATATTAAATATTAAATGATGAGAGAAAATATTTACAAACTTAATTCCTTTGACCGCGCAAGGGTCAATAATGTGCCAAATTGGAGACTTTACCGGGATGCCGGACTCTCCTTTTCTCATTTTTCTTCTCCAAGTCATTCACAGGAAAATTGGAGAGCGCCTCATGAAGTCAGTTCTCACTCTCGGGAACAATTTCGCGATATAAATCACACTGGACAGTCACAAAATTTTCATTTTCGAGGGGGCCGGAACAGTCCAAGCCTGTCTCTCTCCAGCACAATCTCTCCTCATCCTGTGATATAAGTACTCCAGCAAACGACGCCTTGGAATTGAACTATCTCAATGGTACACCACCTCTTCTCCAGACTCGAAAATTTGGAAAATATTCTCATCATGGAAATGGTAGCTCGACTCCTCTCGGCAGCATCGGGCCACAGACGTATGTTATGGTAAACAACAGACCAGCCATCACTCACAGGGGTTTGTTCAAGGGAAATAAACAGGTAGAGTCTCAAATTTTGTTTAACACAGCTTCTTTGAATAATCTTTCTGACACGAAATCTATTAACAAATATAAAATTAATTTAAATGTTAATACTAAAAATAGATTTCGTGTTGTTTTCCTAAAGAAGGGAAATTTATGTCAAAGGAAGCAACCCTCTCAATTGACTCCACTCCAGGCTCCTCATTATTTTAATGCTTCCATTACAGATATTGATAGCCAATATCAACACACTAGCACGAGCCCCACCGCTCAAATTGATGTTTTAAATAAAGCTTCGCATAATTGGGTTGAGGAAAAGTTTGTAGCTAAAAATGATAGGGAAACTTTTGCTTATGTTAACTCATGTAATAAAAATGGTTTAGAAAATATTTCACACACAGTTTTTGATGATAATTCTTTTAATATTCCTTCTGAAGCCACCTCTCATGGGACTTCTCAAGCAGCTATAAATGGAATCGACGTTGAATCCATCTCTCAGGGTTCGTTAGCGGAAACTATGAATGTCTCTCGCACCGCTAACCAGTCCTCATTGTTTAGAAACGCTACTGATGATGAGATGTTTCCATCAGAGTGCTCCAATTTTAAGACTTCTTTATGTAAAAATAATTTTAATTCCCAATGTTTAACACTTATACATGATAAAAACGCCTCTACACAAACAAATAATTTTTGTAACAATGTTTTTATTCACAATGATATTGAACTTATCGCAAATGTTAATACACTCGCTACACATGTAAATTCCAACAGCAAGGTTAATTTTCCTAATGTTAATTTAGATAGGTCCAGGAATGGGTCTTCTTTTGCTATTCATAATGATTTTAAATTTAATGATCACTCTCATGCATGCCTTAACAATCAATATGATATAAATTTAAAGAGTACTTTTAAGACGCAATGTTGTTTTCAAGGTGCAACGGACACCGTTAATGATAAAGATTATAGCGCTAATACTTCTTTTTTAGATTTAGATTTTATTGGCTCCGTCGAGTCAGGTTTTGATGAAGCACTTTTTACGCCCGAAGATAGAAAAGTAGTCATGACACAAAGTTTCAATCTACCTCTGGAAACCCAAAAGTCCACTTCTATTGAGCAGTCACAGTTTCCAGAGAGGGCCCAATTTAAGCATAAAAAAATTAAAGCAGTAGAAATGACACAGAGTATTAATCATTGCAAAGAACATATTCCAAATTTCAAATTGGAAAAGTGGAATATGGATCTTTCTCTTACAAAAGCTCCTTTATCTCCCCATTCTTTTATTAAAACTTTACAGATTAATGATGACTCTGAAACAGATTCGCGAAGCACAGATATTGCCGAGGTGAACAGAGATGGGGCAGAGGCAAACTCCAAGAGCGAGGTGTATTTAAAGCAGTTCCAAGTTGGTGTTAAAAGCTCAAGCGCAGATGAAATTGAAGATGGTAACGATGGTGAAGTTTTCAATGGTGATGTTGGATTTGAGGTTAAGTCACACATATCTTTGAATATGGAGTTTGCAGATGATAGAAATTTGACAGGTAGGAGTATCAATTGTTACTTTCTTATGATAGGCCACACGATTTAGCTATAGAAGATAGTGTGCATATAGAGACAGGTATGTTATTTGATAGCACTGATAGTAATAGTGGTAGTTCCACAAACACTTTTGGAAAGCAGATAGCTCTCGCGCCTATAGAGCACTTGCACAGTAAAAGAACGAGCTTCACATTTGATAGACAGGTCAGAGCAGACGCTGAGGTGAAACGCAGCAGGGAGGTAAGATTGGATATGCCAGAAGATCCAGTGGGACATATGGCAAATATTGAGACGCTTGTAGATATAAAGCATAGGAATGAGGTTGAAAGCCACACTTTCAATGTTTACAGACAGAGCGATATAGTTAAGAGGTATAATGGTATAAGTAGAAGAAGAGCTTTAACACACACTAGAAAAGATGTCGAAAGGTACTCTGAATTTATTGGAAATGAATTGCATAACAATTTATATAGGTGTAACTTTCTAGAGCTAAATTCTTCTAACTATCCGCATGATTTCCTTATTTCCACCTCTTGTTTTAATAATGTTTTACCTTTCAAATCTCATACTAACTCTTTTGAATGTTTAATTAGAGATTATAATCTTTCTCCCGCATTACCGCTCTTCGCTGATTTTGATTTTCACTCTTTAAATGCCTCAAATATTATAAATCAAAGGGTACCACAGGGCACTCACCCTGATTCTCTAGATAATTTTTCTGATTCTTTTATCACTTTTAATGAGGAAATTTTAACCACTTCCCATCCGTCTTTTACTAATTTAGATTCAGACGAATCTTTTAAATCTCGCCCTCCCTCTCCCTCTCTAGAGACGCTTCCAGCTCCTAATTTTTCAACTTTTTCTACTCGCCCACTACCTATAGCGGAGTCAAACCTTCCTCTATATCCCAAAGATTTACAGCCTTCCTCTAATCCTACAGCTCTTCAAGGAGAGCTAACTTTTTCTTCTTGCACGAATGACACTAATTTGGCTGACGATGTAGACGCAAACTCTCACTCATTGATTGGTCCCGCTCATTTTTTAGAGGCACATATATCATTCAATAATCACACTTTAAGAAATAAACGCTTTCTTCTCGATACCGGGAGCACTTCCAGTTTGGTAAAACAGTCACTTATCTTAGAATTAGAATGCAAATTTGCTATTAGTATACCACTTACTAAAACGACGATCACATTGAAGTCCGTCACGGACGATATTTTTGACCAGCTCGGGACTACCGTTTTATATCTTCACATGCGCAACACTGTTTTACCCGTACATTTCATTGTAGTACATGACACATTTTGCGGTTTTAAATCTGACTTATTGTTAGGAACTAACTTTCTTACTCAGTCTAGGATAAGGTTTGAGGCACACAAGAACTCTCTTTCTTTTGTATCTGACACGGAGTACATCTCCATGCCTCTTATTCCAATATACCCCCAGGGACAGAGCCGTCCCGAACCACAAGTGAACTACAACACATCCTCACCTGTCTATCCAAATGTAACAAACTTTGCATATGATTTACTGATAGACACAGCCACTACGAATAAGCTTCCTATTGGTGACAATGTCGCTCCTCCACCTTTTTCTAAAACTTTATCGAATCAGGCGCTTTCTGCGACCAACACAAATGTACAAAAGAAACACTCGCATGCCGATAACAACGTTGCACATTCAACTTTGCGACAACGTTTTTTTGAGGAGCTCAAGAGCCGTCGGCTCCCAAAACATACATATATGGGGTATCGCACTCCCTCCTCCTTTCCTCGCAAACCTTTCGCAACTCCACACACTTGTTATCACCGGGAAAATCCACAACGTTTGACCCAAGATGGGCTTTCTCAATGTTTTTCTCCTTATGGACACTCTCCACAAAATTCTCGCTTCCGCAGTGGTAAAATTCCTGCTAAAGAAAACCGTACTCAGGGAGCCCACAAATCTTTCTTCCATTTCGCTAATAGAGAAGATCTAGTAAATAACTGGAGAAAACCTTCTTTAATCCGGAAATCCAGGGACGCCTCCACACCTTACGCACATTCCCCCAGTGTGACTCGCAATGTTCGCAGCTCGCCAGTTGTCTCACTTGTCAATGATAGCTCTAATGCATGCGCTAAACCTATTTCTCTTGATAATATATAAATTCAAATGGGGTTAAAAAATTTTTGCATGACGAATATAATGTTAATACTCCCAAACACACTAATAGTTTAGCTCATAATGTACGCTTAGACAGGGATTTTAATAAAAATTTAAAGCATGATTTTCAAGGGGTAGAAAATTCTCTTATATCAAACAGAATGGTTAGCATACCTGGGTCTGAAAATGGTATCGCAAATATACATACAAAGGTAATTAAAGTTAGTCCTAAAAGTAGCATGTTTTCTCAGGAATATTTATTAAATGGGAAACTTATAGGGCACTCTCCTCCTCACGCTATAGGCAACACTGAGACTCGCATTAATATAAATGATTTAGACATTGGCAACGCGCATGCCCATAGCGGGAACTTTAAATTTAGGTAGTGTTAATATTGTAAAAAATGGAAATGGCAAAGCACATGCCAAGGCTCTATTCCCCAATAAGATAGATAGTAGCACAAACGCTTTTCGATGGGATTTTAGCCATGCTCTTGGCGCTACCTCACCTTTTAGTAGTTCTCCAGTGGTTAAATCTCTCTTACCTTTGCCCACCGCTAGAGTGAAAACTCCTTCTACTCTTCAGCATGCTCTTTATTTTCCTCCAGCTCGCATTAAAGAACAATGTTTAGCACATTCACAAAATAAAGCTCAAGATTTAGCGTTTAATGTTCCATATAACACTGAGTCTTTCCAGACACTCATTACAGCTTTAACTTCTTCTCCTCCCTTGAAATTTTCATTGGGATCTCAGACTCTTTCGTTGCATAATAACGCGTTTCCTATAGGATAACCTCATTCTCAGGAAACCACTTTCACGCTCTCTATGGTGATCAACCACCCCACCAGTTTTCTTTAATGATCATATGTTGATCACTCTTCAACCTCCTTCTACACGAGTTGTTTCTTAAACTTTCCATTTCACAAACTGAAAACAGAATCATGCCTCGTGTCTTCACGCTTCGCGCTTTTCAAAACTCTTCTTCAAAGTTCTCATTTCTCTACTCTTACTAATAATACTTACACCGCACCTATGTGCATTTCGCATTCACATTCTTACCCTCCCTTTTTCTCGAAAGAACAACACTTTCCATCTACTCTCTTCGCAAATCGTATCTTCTCCTCGCATTCTACACAAAAAAAATTAGCTTTCTCCTTTCTCTCACTACAGAAACTTCCACACTCTTAGATCATGTCAACGTTCTTCACAAAGTTAAAACTGAAACTTTCCATACACACCTCATTTTCATATGTGTGTAAACTCAAAAGAACACTCACATTATGATGCTGAAACACACTTAACACATCTTACGTAAACACACTCTCTTTTAAAGCCACATTCATTGCATTTTCCAATACCTTTCACTCTCAACACAAGGACATTAACCACAATCATGCCTCCTTCTTTAACAGACTTATCACTGTAAAATAAACACATTCCAAATCCAAAACTCCCACACACATCAACACGACCTCACATCACACAGATTCATTTATACCATCTATTTATCCTTCTCTTTTTCCTTCCTCACACAGGAACATCTGTACCTCTTCACACCTACTTTTAGATTGTTAAAATTTTCTTTTTAAAGTGCCACGGGCCGGCTATTTTACATTTATTTACATCAATGTATAAATACAAAAACATATTAGAAAAAAAACATTTCTAACATGTAAAATTATGAAACTGTAAACACATTTTCATTAAAAAAAATAAAAAAAAAAAAGTTTATAACAAATTAATGGTAAGATCACTAAAATTTCAAATTTTATTTGCTTATTAATCCAGTATACACCCCTTTTCTTATAAAAACCTTTTCTTTCTCCACTACTTTTACACCTACAATCTTTGTTGAGAATTTCCTTCTTTGTCGTTAGCTTGATACTAACAATCTTCTCACTGAAATTAGAAAACAAAATATCAAAATACTTTAACAGAAAAAAAAAAATAATTTTTTTAAAGTGTTAACCAAATATATCAAAAATTAAAATGCACACTAATTATTAATGCTATTGCATACATCTTAAACTTGAACACTTACAATAATCTCTGTACACAGATACACTGTTAACATCTATTTTCTCATTATGCATTTGATGCACTCTTAAACGAAACTCTCAACTGTTCCCAACTAACTTCTTATTCTTACTACTCTACATTTTGAACCTATAAATTTTTTTTTCCTGGTCCTTTATTCACGTAGATAATCCCTCATCCTCTCAACTATTTTTTTCTCAATGAAACTCCCTATGATATATACAACCTTTAAATTCTCCTTACGTTCGGTTTCTCCTTAACCCAGTTACCAAAAATAATCTATAACGCTTGAACTCTATTCTCAATTGTTGCAATAAACAACACCACTCATTGCAATTATAATCCTTATCCTTATAAAACATCCTATACTCATGAAGCAGGAAATCAAACCTTACTTTCCTTTCCTTCCCTAATGGTAGCTTCTATCTCATGTCCCAGGTACTAACCCAGATTAATCATCAGTAATTTATTTTTCCTTCCTCAAAGGTTGCACTCTAGTATCAGATAGATACATCTGCAGATATCCTTTCCATTCTTCCTTCCAAACAAGTTGGAATTCAAAAAAAAAAAAGATTCGTAACTTCCTGAATATCCACTTGATCGTCAAAATTTTATCCCAAATGTTACTTCTCTGACTTCCAAATTAAAATTAAAACCATTACATCCCCATTGGGATGAGTCTCTTGACACCATAAATCGAACTTTACAAACTCAGAAAAGCTTAAATATCCATTCTTTTTCGATATCCGGATTCTCCATTTTTGCGACCATACTAAGCATCTTAGGAATCTGTTTGGTTTATTTTAAACTTCGCCCTACTCCTGTACCCCCTGCAGCTCCTTCTGCAGCCACTAGTGTTCAATATACCGTGGTCCAACGTGCACCTATACCCGAACCAAAATCAACCTCTTCCATTTACCCTGGACTAGAACCCACATATTCAAATCCTCCTGCCTAAATTGCATACCTCAATTTCCTTTTCTTTTCATTGGCAGGGGACCTCTTTCACAGAAGTTTATCTGTAAAAGTCTATTTGAACAACAAATTTGATATATCCATTTTCTTGTTCATTATCGATTTTATCTTTTTAGATAAAATTTTATTTTTCCTTTCTTTGAGTTTTTTTTTCTTTGGCTTCAAAATCTGTTACCTCATAACCAAAGTCCTTTTTGTATCAAATTAAATTTTGTATTTTCTGATTAATATATTTATTCAATAAACATCCATTATCATTTGAAACTAAAGTCCAAATCATTCCCCCCTCTTTTCCCCCTTTTTTTCCTATAAGAAAGCGCTTGTTCAATCTTAAAATTTATTCTGAATCCTGATGTACTACCGATAAGTTGTTTTATAAAATCGGTTTCCTCTTAGTGAATTTTCTGGTAAGTCTATATTTGATTTTTTATACATTTTATTCTTCCACACGACTTTTACATTTCGGTCGTAAATATTTTAGATTAACAGTTTTGGTGTTATGAAATTTCGTCCACAAAAATACTTCGTTGGAATATTTGATTTTTTTTCAAATTCCCTTTTTATTTTTTTTTAGAATTTTTAAAGTTTTATTTTCTTTATTTAATTTTAAAGACACAGTGAGATTTGGTTTATAAGTTTTCCGTTACTACAGGAACTAGGCAACGTCAACCAAACTAATTTTTTTTTAAATATTTTTCTTCATTTTGTGGTACCCCCAGCACTTTAGATAAACTTTCTCACGAGCGTTATTTTCAAAGTGAATAAATTCATGCACGATTTTTTTTTACCACTTAATTTCTTTTATATTTTTGCACCTACCTCCCTTTAGTAGTGACCCACTAATTTTCACTCTACTCTTATGTCAATTTATATATGTATTCTTTTTTTTCTTTGTTGTCGTCTACAAAGCTAAATCCTTTCCATTTGTATCTAAACTTTTAATATAAAGTTTTTTTTTGGTGAATATTTCCTGGCTTTTCTTTTTTTTTATCTTTGGTACGTGATATTTCCCTTATAGTCTCAAGAGTGAGGCCCTTAATAATAATAATAACGCCAGTGAAAATAATGTTAATAATAATAATAATAAATAAATAATAATAATATAATAAAATAATAATAATAATAATATAATAATAATAATACTAATGGAAAAATTAATTATTTCACTCGATCTCGGACTTCGCGTGTATATTTTTTTTAGTGTTATAGTTTCATATTTCTTTTTAATTGTTGCACCCCTTTTAAACACCCTTTGTGACCCAAAGAATATATCGCTATTTCCTCCCGTAATTTT